>AVCM01003970.1:0-11301 GCA_000447165.1 Hammondia hammondi
ATATGTATATATATAAATATATTGTATTTTTGTGTGTATATGTTTCCGTTTTATGTGTCGATTGGGGACCGTTTGGCCATTCGTTGGGCACTTTTTGCAACCCCCTGCGGGCGGGGTGGATCGTTTCCCTGAAGGGGATGCACTCTCACACACGCAATAACCATGCGTTTCCACTCCAGGCGGGGCCCCTCTGAGTCGTCGCACCTCGTTCGCCGTGCATCGCTTTCTGCATGCGACGAGCTTCCGCAGTTGTCAAACTCTCATCGAGAAGAATGACAGCTGGAGGGGCAGCGGGTGCGGCGTTCCTCTCCGCTCTGCCCTTTCGCATGTTCCTCAGAGACTCGCAGTCGCCTCTCTGCGACCCTCTGTCTGGGGGAGACCCGCGGTGTGGAGCTCGCTCGAGGAAACTCTGCTGAGTGAGCAGCGCTCGCGAAAGAAGAACAGCAAAGTCTCGACACAGCAGAGAGCGAAACGTCAGCGCGGACCTGGAAAAACACGAGAACACAAGATGCACGCGACACGCAGTTAACGCACACAACGGAACGTTTAACGCGTATACAGGCGAACTCCGATAAACACTGCCATGGACGTCCAGGTACGCAAATACGCAGCATTCGTCTCTGTCGCAGAACAGCAGAAGAAGAAGTCCTGGGACACGAGCAGGAGGCGAAGAAGATGAAATAAAGCCAGGTGAGACACAGAGAAGACGCAAACGTGGCATCAAAAGCGAACAAACTTTCGAGAGGCTTGACGGGCACCTGGGGAACGAGAGGCGCAAGACGCCGCTGCGTAAAACACTCAAATGAAATGGCAAGAAGAAGGCCAACCGAGAAGCCCCCCGCAAGCCTCTGCAGCTTCGTGTCGCAAAGAGAGCAAGAAACGAATCGGCAAGAGGGCGCAAATGCGAGAGACGTCGAGAGACAGAAGCGAGAGACGACTGAGGGAAGACGGAGAACAGACCACACCCCTGAGAGCAACAGGACGCGCGGAGAGACGAGAGGGAAAACGGTGGAGAGCGAACACTGTGTTTGCTACGTTTCATACGCTGCACCAATGACATGAAGTTGCGAGGTCCGCTTGTCTATGAGATCAATCGAGAAACGCGTGCCAAGGCTACAGCGTTGGACTTCGAGACCCTCCGCCACTGAGGTCCTCCATTTGCCTCTGAATATGCGTGTGCACATACACTCGAGGGAGGAGACGCGGATTTCGCGGGTGTCCGACGAGGACGGCACGGACGCCGTACGAAGCCACGGCCGCACAAATTCGAGCGACGGCGGCGTCGACTGCTCCTTCGTGGACAAAGAGTCGAAGAAGCGAGACGGCATACAGCGACGAAGCAAAAGGGGAAACCGGGAGATCTGCAAATCCCGAACGCAGAGAAGAAGAAGAAGTAGGAGAGGAACAAGTCGAAGACGAAAATGACGAGGAAGACGAAGGCAAGAGGTATGGGAGAAGTTGTTGTGAAGACGAGATTTCTTCTTCCTCGCTGCTGGTGTGGAGATGCGGAGGGTTGTGGCGCCCTGTGAGGTCTTTCTTTCTGTCTGTTTCGTGCCCGTCTTCTTCTCCCTTCTCCACGCGCCTCAGCAGAAGACCGATGGGTCCTGCGCTCTTCATTTCCCTCCACGTTTCCTCTTGCTCTCGTTTCCTTCTCTTCGCCATCGCTCTCCTCGCCGCCTCTCTCTCTGCCTCGACAAACATCCAGTGAGGATGCTCGTTCATACCGTCCTTCTCTCTCTCTCCCGGGTCTTCGCTCTCTTCTTCTTCCTCTGCATCTGCTCTGCCTCGCTGTTCAATCTCCCTGTCTTCTGCGAGGCCTTCGGTGATCGGTGCTTGTGTGCGAAATGCGTTCTTCCCCTGGCGGACGCCAGACGCCTCACAGGGCGGGGGTGGAGGCGAAGGCAAGCGCGCCAGCGAGAAGCGGAAGTCCGAGGGAGAGAGCAAAGCCATGCCCATCTTTTGCGTTCCAAAGTCGACCGCGAGAAGCGATGACAAGACGGCCAGTTGGGCGTCCGACAGAGGCCGTCGCAGGGCCACAGTTCCTTCGTCCAACGCAGTGTACAGACAGCTCAGCGGCGAGGGAGAAGGCGAAGAGGAAGCAGCGGAGGACTGGAGAAAAGGGGATGCAAGAGGGGAAGGAGGAAGAAAGGGGAACAGCGAAGGAGACGAAAACGAGGGAGAGGAAGAAGACGCCAGTGAAGCTGAAGGACAGGTAGGAACCGCAGAAGCAGCTGGAGAACGCGGACGAGGCTCGGGAGCCGCGAGAGAAGCGAAAGATGGCGTTCTGGCGTTCCTTCGAGTTCGCGTCGCCCGGATCGCATTTCTTCGCTCTCTCGCGGGCTGTGTGGCGACGGAGAGAGACGCGCAGAGGTCGGAAGGAGACGTAATAAACAAACAGTGCAACGGACGCCAACGCCTGAGGACGCGTGCAGCGGCAGGACGACCTGGGGCACGAGGGCCCTGCGCCACTAGAAGGACAGAAGGCGAGGACGAGCTCGGAGGAGCAGAGCGAGACGAAGAAAGCAGAGACGCGTGAGCGGGCAAAAGGCGATAGTTTACAGCGCGCCCGCCAGAGACAGAGACCGCGAGTGCAGCAGGCAGTGGACGAAGAGGAGTCTGGCTGCAGCGACCGAGATCAGTGGATCTAGCGTGAGACTTGAAGACGAGTGACGAGGTGAAGAAGGGGGACAGAAAGAAGAAGCCAAAAAAGAGAAGAAGAAAATGCATTCGGAGAGCAAGACGCGAAGGTTGGAAGAGGAGGCGCAGAAGCCCAGCAGGCACGCGCCAGAACGTCATCGTGTTTCCCTTTTACCTCTAGGAAAAGGCATGCAGAAAAAGATGAAGATTTGTCTCCTCGGACAAATCCAAAGGTCAAGCTCGCCACCGCGCCACAGGTCTTTTTGTAGTTCCTTTCTGCCATGTCTGGAAGGCAGCTCTGGGCTGGTGCTGTCTCCATCTTCATCTCCTGATTTTTCCCCGTCTTTCCTCCTCTCTCTCCATCTCCGTTGGCTTCTCTCTCTACAGCGACCTCTGTTCGTCTCTCTTCTCCTCAGTCCTCCCACCTCTCCTGTTCCCTCCTACTTCCTCCTTGTTCTTTCCACTTCTCTCGAGAGTTCCATCTCGCTCTCCCCCTGCTTGTCTGCGCACCGTTATCATCGCGCTGTTCTCCTCTCCATCGTCGGTGTTCTCATTTGCGCCCCTCCCCCTTTGATTCTTCCTCCAGTATTCGCCGTCGCCGGTGTCACGAGGCCGGAGAGAAGCGCGAGGCGGGCGAGGGAAACGAATCCGGCGGGGAGGCGAAGGAAATGGCTTCTCCGAATGCAGCGAATTGATAAAAGCAGGTTTCTTGTTTGCTGCAGCCCGAGAGCACACGATCGGCTACGCGTCTCGCGTTCTCGAGAGTCATCGCAGAGCCGGGGAGTTGCCGAGGCTGGCAGGGAGAGGCCGCGCAGGAACCCCGGCCACGTAGAAGTCTATGCATGCACGCTGGGAGCCTGTGGAGCTCTGTAACGCCACTGAAGAGAGACAAAGAGGAAAAGAAAGAACGAGAAACGCGGTGTCGGCGCTGCGCCGCCAGTTGTGTCTTGATCGCAACGAGGCTCGCGTCAGATGGAGGAGGTTGCGTCGCCGGGGGATGCATCGCAGCAAGCAAGTGAAGAGAAAAAGCATGCACGGGAAACCGAAAGGGGAAGAGGTCTTTCTTCCACTTTGGCGAACGTTTCTTCTATGTGTCACCTGGGCAAGAACCGCGCGAAAATTCGACTTGCCTCGGAGACACAGAGACATGCATGCAAGAGAGCCGCTTTTCTCGCGCTGTCGGGACTGGCGTCTGTCTCCGCGTTCAGAGGTGCCCGACACAGACAGAGAGGCCCGCGGGCAGACGGGCCAGAGAAAGTTCTCCTCTTTCCTCGTTTTCTCGAATTGAGACGAAGAAAGACAAAAGGACAGTGCTCGGTAAAGAGTGAATCGTCTCCGCAACTCGCTCGAAGAACGGTCCTCCCGTGTTGCGCCTGTCCCTCCGCTTGGCTAGACGTTCGCGGCGGCCGCGACTTTGCGTGTGCGGCTCTGCGCGTGCAGAGTTCGAAGTTGTCCTGCTTTCTTCGGTGAAGTTCAGCCCTTTCTCGCGAGGGAATGAGAGGCGAAACGATTTGAGAGGTTCTCCACGGTCTTTCGACGCTTTCTTCTGCAGAAAAAGTGCAACGGCGCGTGTGTTAACTCAACTGCGGAGGTGGCCTTCTCCCAGACTCGTTTTGAGGTGGACGTCCACCTGGAAGTCGTCTGTGTCGAAAAACGCGCGATTGTCGATTCCACCACCGTCTTGTGGCATTTTTTCTCGTGCGTAACCCACTCCTTGAAGACAACGCGTTAAGTGCCCGCCACCAGCTCACCCGCAAGACACCGAGAGCGTCTCTTGTTCCCGGTGTTCGGTGTTCCCTTTTCTCTTATCTTTTCTCTACTTTATCTCGCCTCCACCTTCCGCTGCGGCCACCTCCTCTGCTCCGCGACCATGGCAGACACGCCTGCTGCTTCTTCTCCCTCTGCGGCTGCTCTCCCGGCAGAACTGGAGGCCCTCTTGCATGCGCTGGAGCTTGACCGTCGCGCACGTCTCTCTCAGCGTCTCGGCGATTGGCTGGAGACCGAGGAGGGCAAGAAAGTCGCGCGAACTCTGCAGAGAGAGGACAATGTTGCAACCGACACTGCGGCAGCGCCGACGGGTTTCCAGCCGCTCTGCTTCTCCGTTTTCTCTTGGATTTCCCAGCAACTCGAGAAGAGGGCGAAGGCCGCCAAACCCGGAGGACACGAAGCACAGCCCCTCCTCGTGGCTCTCTCTGCTTCGCATGGAAGCGGCAGCACGGCTCTGGTGCACGCTCTCAAGGTGGGGCTCTGAAGCGTTCGGCAAACGACTTCTCTCCAACTCGAACTTACACTCAAACCGCCTCCTGCTCTCCTTTCTAGCGGAACACGGAGATCAACAGCAAGCGCACGCGCCACAGCCCGCCCCCGTGTGCGCTGCTGATCTTCACGAGCCACTGATTTAGGAAGACCTTGCCAGCTTGTTTCTGGAGCCCCTATCTGTGTAGGGTTTCGCTGTGACGTGTGTCGTCGCTCGGCGCTTCCACCATTGACGAGCTTTTGTATGTGGTGTTCCCTTCCTCCCCATGTGCCGCTTCTTGCATGCAGTTCCTCTTCGAGGCGGAAGGCAGCCAGACAGTAGCGCTGTCTCTCGACTCGTTCTACGCGCTGGCTGGCAAGCAAGAAAAACTCGCACAAAAACATGCGGGAAACCCTCTCCTGGAAGGCCCTGGGAACCCAGGAACCCACGAGCCTCTCTTAGCTGCATGCGTCCTCGAGAGTCTCAAGCGCAACACTCCAAACGGGTACGCGAACGGGGGGGGAGCGGGGGGCTGCTTTTCTATTTGATTTCTCCCTCTATATAGCTTCCAAAGTCTCTTTTTCGGCTTCGCCAGACGCTCCCAAAACGAGCGCTGGCTGAAGAGAACATCAAGTGGCGTGGAGAGGGAAAAATCCAGGGAAACGTTTTGCCGCTTCTCTCCGTCTTCTTGTTTCTCTTCCTGTTCTTCTTTTTATGTGTCTGCGTCTCTCTCGCACGTCTCCCGGTGTTGTGTTGGTGCGTCTCGCTCGTCTTCCTTTCTCTTTCGCCTGACTTATGTTCCTGCTTCTTCTTCTCGCTGGCCTCTCACACTGGCACGACAGTGTCGGCTTTTCCCCCCGCGGGGACCTTCTCTTCTCGCCGGCTTCTCTTGATGATGTCTTCTGTGCCTGTTTCCCGCGTCGTTCCTAGAGAGGCACCACTGGCAGCGCGATCGTTCTTTTCTGAGGAAAGAGGCAGGCGAAAGAGAGACAAAGGCTGAACGGGACAGCAGACGAGAAAGGGAGAAGAGACGCGCAAGAGTGGGGCGAAAGCAAGGTCCCACAGGAGAGGAACAACGGAACTGCAGTGCATGCTTTTTTTCCAGTGCCGTCCAGGTGCCCGTGTACGACAAGACGCTGAACGACGGTCGGGGCGACAGGCTTTGCGTGAAAGATTGGCCAAACATTGAGACAGGAAGAATCCAGTTGATCCTTCTTGAAGGCTGGGTCCTAGGTGAGGCGTCTTCTGTTTCTGACAGTTCCGCGGCTTGACTCTTCGGTGCGTTTTTCTCTCAGCCACACGTCCAGGCACGAGATGCACAACTGCAGCCCGTCAGTCTCACAGTCTTCTTGGATGGTCAATGTCTATTCTTTTCAACTGGAGTCTTTTCCTGAACGTCAAGACGTTTATCTTCTGCATGCATTCTCCGTTCTCCCCTGCACAAGATGGACGGTCCACTTGCTCGTCCTGTTTCTTTAGCTCTTTTCTCTCTCTTCGTGTGTAGCTCTCCTCTCTTGGTCTTCTTCCTCCCTCCGTCGTGTCTGTGCGTGCCTTGCTGCTTTCGGCGCTTTCGCTTTTCTCGGCATCTTCGCTGTTCTCTCCCTCGACGTCCCGAGAGAGGCGGATCGACAGGCTGTGTTTTCAGGGGAAAAAGTGGAACAGGGGCTGCACACGCGTCTCCTCCAGGTCTCCGGCTTGTCTCTCTCGTGTGGCGCTCGTGCGTAGAGACTTGCAAACCCGTGCATGCGTCGCGTTTTGAGAGTCCTCGACATCAGACAAACTTCCCTCGTCATCCGACGCTCTCCTCACTCCACGTGCCCCCCCCTCCCCCCCACGGATTGTTTGTCTCTCGCAGGCTTCACGGCCGCGGCAGAGTCGACAGCGGACCCTTTCCCGAGTTTGACGAAAGAAGAAGTGGAGTGGATGAAACCCGTCAACAAGTGAGGGAAAACAACGCAGAGGTAGATGCGGCGCATGCGCATGTGCGACACATATATTCCAATACATATATTCCAACACTCGTATGCATGCATGCACGCATATAAATAAGCGTACACGTGCGTCCGTGGCACCAGCATACGTATCTGTATGTACATGCAAGTGCATGTAGAGGGTGTCGTGCGTAGACGTAGGAGAGGCGAGAGCACTTGATCAAGAGCGTGCGGTGCAGAACGCGTTTCTGAGGAAACAGGCTGGAGGTTGCTGAAAAGGGTGTGCTTTTTTCAGAGCTCTGCAGGACTACGGGGCTATCAACGCCCTCGTCGACGCGTGGGTTGTTCTCCAGGTGAGCAGAAGAGAAGAAATTGACGCGTTAGGCGAGACAACACGAGACACCGTCCTCTGAGAGAAGTCACGACTGCGAGTAAGAGTCCGCTTTGAAACGTAAAGTCCGTGTTTGCCGCAGCATCCAAATTCTCTTTTGTAGACAGTGGAGCGCATGCAGGAGATCGATGCTCCGGACAGAAATGCGACTCTTTGTCGGCGTGTTCGACATTTCATTCCTTTGTCACGTTTGCTGAGGAGAGGACGTCTGAAATATGCGCGCGGAAAAGACGCATTGTGCTTCGTACCCGCAGTCTGCCTGTCGGTTTTGGGTGGTTCTCGTGTCTGCGGCGTCGCGCTCTTCTTCCTTCCGTCAACTTTCTCTTTGTCAAGTCCGTGCGCGTCTTGAATTTGCTCCTCGTCTCCTCTTCTCTCGCCGCTCCCGTGTCTGGGGTATTCCTCGCGTTCGCCTGTGTACGCTTTTTCAACAGTCTTCGCCCAGGCTTCCTCTCTGTTCTTTCCTCCGTACGCAGGCAATGGCCAGCTCACACGAGCTTGGCGGGTCCTGCTTCCCGCTCTTTCCTTCTGCTTCCACTCTCGCTTTCCCTTGCTGCGCCTCTCTGCTCTTGGCGTGTTTCTCTGTTTCTCTTTCTCTCTGTGTGTATTCTGCCCGTTGTCTTCTTTCTCCTCCCACACCGATTGCTCTTCCTGGTTCTGCGAAGCTTTTTCAAGGCGTCGTTTCAGTGCAGCAGAGAGTCGCTTGGCCTGTGGCCACAGCGTTTCGTCGCTGGATGCATGCAGCTCTTTTCTGAACTCGAAATGGTCTTTTTGTTGTCGTCAGGCGGACACTCCGGAGCGTCTCGTGGAGTGGCACGTCGCGGAAAAGTAAGGAGGTCGCAGAGACGGTGGAACTTCCGAATGGGGTGCGACTGGCTTCAAAACGGGTAAAAGGAGGTCGTGTGCGCGCTTCTCGAAGCCTGCGATGTGGGCTTCGAGTCTTCGCAAAGCGGTGCGAGTTTTTGCGAGAGTTGAAGGGCAAAGGCCCCTGCGGTCTCGCCCGGGGTCTGGCGCCTCTTGAGAGAAGGCTGTCTGTACACCTGGAGTGGACGTACGCCAGGCAAGGTCACTGACGTGGCTCTCAAAAAGGAATCTGCATGCGTTCTGCGCGTGTGCCTTTCTCCTGGGAAGCGAAGCAATCAGACTCTCCGGTTTTTCAGGAAGAGAGCAAGAGGATTCCCGAACAATGGGGAACTCTTGATTTGAAATCGCTCTCGCACAGGGGAGAGGCGGGAGGTCAGTTCCTGGCGCGTCTGTGCTTTCGCCTCCAGACATTGTTTTCTTCCTCGTCCTTCTGAATCTCCCTTCTGTCACCAGAGCACGCATGCAGGCGTCTGAAGAAGAGAAGGCAGCTGAAGAGGCTTGCGCGTCTGTTGAAAGGTGAGGAGCGAAGAAAGATCTGCGCATGCAGTCAATGGAGTTTCTTTTTCGAGAACAGTGGAGACACCTTCCAGTTGTGCTTCGCCTGCATCCTCAGCTGGATCAACAGGCGACCTTGTCGCCGGGTCGAACCTGCAGACGGCGGGTTTCCTGTTCGTCAAACACACTGTTCCTTTGTTATGTGGCATTCACGTGGAAGCGCAAGAAACAGCTGCGTGTAGAACTCTCCGAATATACGCCGACGCAAAAATTCGCAGACATATCGCATGGGATCCTCCTGCATGTGTGCACAACTGCGTACGTGTAAGTAGGTAGGTAAATCGAAAGGTAGATGTACGTACATAGGTACGTAGAGAAATAGATAGCTGGTGAGTGAGTAGTCGACAGATAGGTACATACGCAGGAGCACATTTAGAAAGAGCGATGCATATACATGGATCAAGACAGATACGGAGCAGGCGTCATTCCATGGATTTCATGTCCCTGCACTGGGTTCTGGAGGTTCGTGGTTCACTTTTTCGCGATAGGTTGTTGTTCTTTTCTCTCGCAGATTCCTTCCAACCTACAAGGCTTTTCTCCCGAGGCTGCGCGAGGCCGGTCCCGACGGCGCGACGGCAGAGACACCCGTGCTCGAAATGGTTCTCGGCGAGAAGCGTAAACTCGAGAGGGTGAAACTGAGAGGCGCTTGAGAATCAAAGGGAACCCAGCCGACTATTGGAAAGTTTCGTCTCTCGCGGTCTCCGACGGAGCACTGTTTTGAGAGTCCGAAAAGGCAGCGACACAGACGTGCGGCGAGATCAAGACGAGAAAGGACAGCACGAAACAGAGAGCGGACACGAGAGAAGAGAAGAAGAATCTTTTTTCGTGCATGCCTAGGATCTATGCAAGAGGCTGGAAAGATGAAGATTGATTGTGGTTACTCGACAGAATTTTCGCTTTAAACGCGGCTGAAACCTCGATTAGAACTCGATATTGGTCACCTCAACAGGGGCAGAGACGGTCTGTGTGGATGCGAGGCAGGCGGCTGTTTGTTATTTTTTCTCAGCTCGTCTTCTTCTCGCTTGCCTCGGATTCTTGACAGAGTGCTCTGTGGCTTTTCCTTTCTCACTTGAAGTGTCTCCGGTTGGCGACCGCGGAGAGAGTTTCGTGTCTGTTCCCTCTCGGTGCTTCTGACACCTGCGCACGAGTTGAACTTCTTTTCTTCAATCTTTTGCGTTGGAGCGCATGGTTGCATGTGATGGTCCACATGCTGCCGATCTTCATTTGAGCGCTAGAGCTTTTTTCTGTACAGAAAGGGGATCGACTTCTCTGCCTCTGTTCAGCGGATCTGCCAGTCGGGTTCTCTGTCTCATGCGCTTTGCCTTATTGTATTCTTTCCTGTGGCATTGGGCTTTCGTCCAAAATCTACGACAGCGTGAAGTCTCTGTGTTCTCCGGGATGTTTCCGCGTCCTCTGCATGTGCGGGGTGTCAAGACACCGTGTGGGAGGGCTTGTCTCGGCGACGCCGAAAAGCGCGTGGTTTTTTTCGCACTTCTCGTTTCCTTTGCCACCGGCGGTCGTCTCCAGTGAGCGAGCATCTGGTCTCGCGTTGTTCTGTCCCTTTTTTGTTCTACATTTTCGATACAGCTCACGCACACTTTGTCTGAAACCGGTAACGTCTTTGTCGCAAACAGAGAACGTCTCTTGGATCCTCACGTTTCTCCCCTCTCAGCAACTCGTACCCCTGTCTGTCCCCCACCGCGAAGCGATGCAACTCTCTCCCTTCCTGTTCGCCTCGCTGTTCGCCTGCTTCTCCCCTTGCACTCTCACGCGTGTTTTCTTCTCTCCTCTTCCTCTTCGGTTCTCCTTCCCTCTTCTTGCCTTGCTCCTTCTTTCTGCAAACCCGCGAACAGCCGTTGCTCCTGCGTCTCCGTCTTTGACTCTCTTCGCTTTCTTCTCTCTCGCACGGTGTCTCCTTTTCCGCGTTCAGCTACAAGCCGGGAAGGAAGGAAACCCGAAAACAAGCGAAGAAAGCCCTGAGCAGCTGCAGCTGAAGCCCGTTCTCACATTCGTCGTCAGAAAAAAGGCGAAGAAGAACAGTCTTCCGACGTCCCCTCTCACTCGAAGAAGGCAGCTGGGCAGCGGGAGTCGCAGGGTGCAAGCACGTCAGACAAACCTCTCAATTTTCCTTCTTCCTTTCCTCTCGGCACTCGCCTTTGGCCGCTGTCCCGCGGAGAAACAGAGACGCAGAACGCGCGTGAAGACGGCACGGTTCCTTCAAGTGGGGAGCGCAAAGAGACAACGCGAGCACGCCTCCTCTACAGGTGTCTCTCCACTGCGCGCGCCGCAGCAGAGGCAGTGTCTTTCATCTCCTGTCAGTAGTCTGGGGGGCAATAACAGGAAGCTTCGTCGACGGGGTGTTAAGACACCGCGACAGACTCTTTTCCATCTGTCAACTGCGTTCTCCTTCCCCATCCGACATTCGCTGGCTTCCTGGCAGGAAAACGGAGTGGAGACCCAACGTTCTTCAAGCTGTGTCGCCATATCTGCCTTTATCTCTCCCTTCCTGGGGTTCCCTAAAAAAAATGTATGTGTCTCTTCCACGCCGTCTTCCTCTCTCCTGCTGTCTCCTTTTGAAATCAGAGAAAGACTGCGACCGAAAAGAAGGATGCCCTTGCACCTCTCCTGAGCTCGAGTTCTCGCACATGCGCTTTCGCCTTCTTCACCTCTCTCCCTCTCTCTTTCCTCAC
>AVCM01004203.1:0-10198 GCA_000447165.1 Hammondia hammondi
TATTCGGCGGGCGGCGGGGTAAAGGCACTCGTCAGTGGCATGACTGCGGCCGTATGTTTTGGAGATTCGAAAGGGGGAAAGCAGATGGGATTGCCTGCATAATTCTCGGCCGAGTGAAATGGAGGTTTCACTACCAGGCCCCACATTTTTCGGTTCGCAGTGCGGAGTCGGCGCCGGGGAGAGATGTCTTCTGTGAAGGCGGCTCAGTACTGAGGATGGGAGCTGATGTCAGTCAGTTGGATGGAATCGTTGTAAAGCAAGCTGTGTCTCTCCATGATCCACTGTACGTCTAGTGGTACTGGCTTTTCGTATTTACGCTCAGTCGTGGCCTGACTCCATCACTTCCCCGCTTGCTTCTATCTTGGAAACACCAGGGACAAATGGCGTTTTTCATGTTCATTCTCTTGCGTTTTTTGCACAGGGAATATGTGTGTCGATCAGCTTAATGCGTTTCTCGATGCCTGCTTGGTCGAGCCGCACAAGGTGGAAGCGGTGCCGCCCCCACCCCGGATCCCCGACACACAACAGACAGGGAACTGGCTAGTTGACAAAGCAAATGCTATGCTGGATCGGCTGTGTGAGCAGGTATGTTCAGTGTAGGTAAAAATAGGTCTCTGTGAAGCTGATTGCTTTGGTTGTTTGTCCGCTGTTTTACTGAAGCTGACGTGGGACCAACCGTTCAAAGCAACTGTGGACACGGTATGTGTCATTCACACGATAGTGCCTGGAGGAACGGGGAGCAAGCGGTGTGAAGCAGTGAGGGATAGCCTGTGCCAAATTTTGACAGGAGCGTCTGCGCCGTTGCGCTTGTCGTCGCGGGGAGTTCCTACTCTGAGGATTCCCAAGAGGAGGTGATATTTCTCGAAAAAGGGAACCTTTCTTTGCCAGTCGTGAGGCTCGGTTCCTAGTACAGCCCTTTGTTTTTGGAAGATGTTTAGGTGTGTGTTTTCTATTTTTTGAGCTTCTGACGTACAAAACGTTCAACCAGGTCAATCGGATGTGGTTGACAAGAATTTCTGGGCGATGGATGCGGCGACGCCGTCATCTTAAGCGTGCCTGACAGTGAATTCACCGCCATAACGTTTTATGGAGAAGAGGTGTTTATGGAGAAGAGGTGGAGTGCTAGAGCACTGCACAGTGGATGAGTTTGTCTACGGTCTGGGCAGGTCCGTGTTCTCAAAGTGACATAGAGGGGATATTGTGTGCTCTTCAATGATATTGGAAGGGTGACGCGTCGCTGTGGTTGTCGTTCCTGTCGTGTTGTGCCGTGCGACGGGCTGTTTTTTCTGTGATGAGTTGTTTGGTTTCGTTACAAGTAATTCGCGCGTGGAAAGGGGAATCGACAGGAATGGTGCGGTGTTTTTCCTCCGTGGAGGATCTAAACTCATGGTGAAAAGGAATGACGTGGCTACCTTGTTGACTGAAACAGCGGCTCTTCTGACTCATTGCGCCACTTCCCGTGTCCCACAGAAGACACCTCCTTCACCTCCACCCGCTCCAAAATCCTTCTGCCCTCCAGTCGAGTTGCTTATTCCTCCGTGCTGCCGGGAGTCCGAGCTGCCACCAATTCCGCCACCGGCTAAGGGTGAGCTTTGTGTCCTAGACGTTATTTGCAGATTGACATACTTTCTGAAGTTCAGCTTGAGATTCTTGTGCTCACTTTCTGCTCGTCTGTTCGCTCTGGCGCATGTTTGTTCGCCGGTCGCGCTCGCGGGCAAACGACCATCGCTGCTCACAGCGTCGCACGTTCTTGGGAGAGAATGGGCTTGCGAGCGACAGGCCACAGTACGCTGGAGGACTCAGGCCAAA
Source organism: Hammondia hammondi (assembly GCA_000447165.1). Classification (NCBI taxonomy): domain Eukaryota; phylum Apicomplexa; class Conoidasida; order Eucoccidiorida; family Sarcocystidae; genus Hammondia; species Hammondia hammondi. The sequence continues at coordinate 1,810 of AVCM01004203.1, forward strand.
CGTTGCATGCTTGATTTCCGGACAAGCGAGATTGCCGCCAGGGACTTTCTTAGGCATTTGTCTGTTTCGTGCGGAGCGAGTTGGTAGAAGGAAAGAGACACGGTGCCACTGGAACGCGGGAGCGGAGGACGAGTTTTTCTTTTTTGTGTGTCTGCGTCGTGGTCTCAGAAAGCTGTCCTCTGTTGGACATCTGCCGTCCCAGCCCAAAGGAGTGTTCTCAATGCCATCAACGGATTGGCAAAGAACGTCGCGGAGGAAAGTGTAAGTGACTTCAGTAAGGTTGAACGAACTTTTTTCGGGAAACGATAGTGTCGAACAGTAGAGTCCTCCCATTCCTGTTCCGCTCACATGTGCTGGAAAGGCCGGAGGACATTAACTGCCGGTCCCGGTCTCTGTGTGGCAGCGAGAGAACCCATCGTGGGGGATCGCCTATGAGACTGTTTGTTGTTGGTGGCTAAGGTCGGAGACCCTAATGTGTGTTCTGATGCATTTTCAGGCCCAGCGGAGCCTCAGAGCGGAGGCGTGGTGGAGTGCTGTTTACGGCAGGATTGCTTCGTTAGCGATAGGGAAGAAGTTCACACGGGTATGTCACGGCGTTCGTCATTGTTGATTGGCCGTATGCTGTTTCATCGCTTTGTTTGGACGTGCACGCGTGTTACAAGAAATGCGGAAGTAGAGTACGCGCATCAAATGTCTCTTCTGCTTGATTCTGTGCCTGGCATGCGTTGCGAATAATGAATAAGGCTGTGTACTCGTCGACCGCTTCCGGGACACGGGTTCTTCGCCAAAATCACCCTAGCGCCTCGGAAAATTCATTATCGTGTCTGAAGGCATATTACGTAAAAGGGACAAAGGGAACTTCAGACGTATGGGGGAAGGATGCGGATAACGCGATAACGCGTAGACGATGTGCTACGCCAGTTAATGTGTGAGACACCTCAGTACTGGCACATCAGGTGCGACTTGTCTCGCAGGGGGCTCTTCGTTTTCCTCTCCTTTGTGTGGATCCAACTTCCTCAAAGCTGTCTTGTAAGCAGTTGCACATCAAGAAGAATTCTGCTGTGCTGTGCTTCGATTCTCAGGCGTATACTCCACCTCTCTGCCCCCGCACCAATTCGTCAATCTGACGAATTTCGTGGAGCCGTCGAACGTCAGCATCATGGATGGCTGCGTCTCGAGGGTGGCATCCGTTTCCCCGACTTTCTACCGACGCGTGGAACAACCCGAAGCGGTCACGTGTGATCCAAAGCGAGCGGCCTGGATAGGTATGGATCTGAAATCTTCAAGGGAATCGTTGAGTACATGGTTCTGTCACCTTTGTGTAGCATTCCGTACATATAGGTGTCTAAGCGGTGGTGATTCTCCGAAACCCATGTATCAGTGAAGAGCGGTGGAAGGCCACAGGGTTTGGAGTCTAGTAGTTGGCTTCTACAGTTTGTGCCTGCGGCACACTTGACTTCGGGGGGACTAAAGATCCTTTCGAAGCGCCGAGTGCCTTCGCTTTCTGTTAGAGTTCCGAATGGCGCTGGCCGTCTTGAGATATTGTCAGAAGTGTCGCGACAAATCTTATTCGTGAAGGGTGTGCATTGCATCAATAAATTTCCAGGCGGCACCCCAGTGTCTTTTCATCTACACAGGTCTCTATGCCGATTCCGCCTGTTACGAGACGCACTTCGCATATTGACGGAATGGCATTTATGTCTAATGTGTGGTTTTCGGCTGCAGACCATGGTGCTCAACGGCAGGTGGAACTCCGATAGTAGATTCGAGGTAAAGGTTCAAGCTTGCAAGTTAGACTGACCTTGGCGTCTTGTAAACCGCTACTGGAATGACACCAATGTGACGAACCTTGGCAGAAGCGTCACTGAGACGTTACATGACACCTCTGTGTACGTGACCAAATGCAAAGCGTCAGAAATCCTAGGGCATCCTGAGTAATTCGACTTCGATGCTAGTGATACCTTCGACGTTTCTGTTGTGAGCAGTGCCTGTGCGGTAGTCTAAAAGTATTGTGTGTGTAGACTCTCTGGAGATAGGCTCAAAGAGACGTGGAAGGAAACTGTCTTTTTCGGTGTGGACGGTTCTTGTGACGAATGGGTTTCTGTGTTGACTGCAGATTCTTCCTGGTCGTCTGAACTGTACCATGCATTCGATGAGCGCAGTGTGACTGGCGGGTCTCGCGTCGTCTTGGGGCTGCGGGTTTAGTCCCGAATTCCAGCACATCGTAATTTGCTGTTCAGCACCACCTGTCCGTGTTGCTGCACAGCATGATTTAAAGTTGCGTGTGTGTGCTCCGCGTCCGAGTTTTTTTTCGTGTATTACGCTTCTCTAAAGGGTTTGCTGAGCCCTCCAGAGGTTCCTTCATTAAAAACAATCAAACATCGATCGTGAGACGAGGCTGCACACTCACCGTGGTTGTCCGGCCCTCTCTACAGGTCGAGCTGCGACACGGCGTACACGTCTTCAGCTCGGCTCTGTTCAGTTCTCTGTGTGAAACCGAAGCCAGTCCGATAAATTGGGGGGTCTTCGACGTGCTAATTTCAGCCTCGAAACGCATTTGAGGAAGGCACGGGTCGTTTCGCTAGTGTCTTTTGTTCATTGGAAGGGATTGCGATATGGGAGCACTAGTAAATGATTCCGATTCGTGAAAGCTTTTGCATGGGGTAAAAAATTAGCTCAGTCAGGTGATAGCGACCGGTTGATGACGCTTTGCGTGCCCTGACAAACAACTGGTTCATATTTCGTTTTCTGTTTATCGTGACGTTTCTTTGAATTTAACGCTCGCTTTTGTTTATTCGTTGTCTTATAATTTCATCTGATGATGTGTAGAAAACATCAGATGTAAGCACAGTATTGACTTTGAATCCACGCGGACTCTCCCCGAGCCCTACGCCCTACCAGGAGGTACAGACGTTGGCCTTGGGCCGGAGATAAGTCGGGTGGAAGTCACCGCCGAACCTTGCGCGGTTGCGGTTCCTTTTTCTCAATCCTAGGGACGACTCTGCATCCTCTTGAAAGAAAGTCATACTTCCGTTGTACGTTAACAGCAACAAGCAAACGAGAGTTTGAAAGGCTGTCGGCGGTTTCTCATGGCATGTTCCGCGACGCACAATCTGGCGGCACGCGGTGGAGATGTGTCTCTCGATCGTTTCCATATATGATTTCAGTCTGCTCGTTACGTTGCTTAATTGACAGCATTGCCACAGCTTCATCTCACGCTATCAAACGCTCATAATCATGAGAAATGCGGCACGTGCCTGAACGCTAGCAACACTTCTGATTGGTAGCTGAGGAAAGCGGTCAATGCCTCTCGAGGCTTTTCTTCTGCGTGGCTTATTTCACAACATACAAACCTGAGGGTCAGGGTTTCTGCTTGACATTCACAACGACAGCGTATACAGTTATTTCCCCAGCATCAAGCTCCCCATACTGACGCCAGCCGATACGTTTTTGCAAGCATTAGTGTCCCCCCAAACAGCCACAGACAGCGTACAACAACGCGCGAGGCGCATATCTTGTGCCCCCACTATCTCCCACGCACACGGACCAGGACTAGGAATGCTACCCTGCGAACATTCATAACAGTGGGGTAACGTGACCCGAGGAAATAGACGCCAGCGTCTCCGGAATCAGCGCGAAAAAAGAGGGGGTGACAGAAAGAGGCAAAATCCAGGCGTTTTTACATCGGCTAGTTCGTCGCAGTCCAGTCGAAACGAGAGAAATCGCGACGAAACGAGGCGGCGGTATTCTTGAAGGACCTGCGCATTAGACCGGAAAAATACACGAGACACCGAGTAAGACAGACGCTGTTCTCACAGAACATCCCCATCGTCTTGTACTTTCGTACGCCTGCTTGTTCACTGCAACACAATTCGTAGCTTAGCACTGAAACACACGTTGGTAGAATACGTGAAAATGCTCGTGACAGATTACAGACTGAGAAACTTTGAACAAGTGTCCTGAGAACGTATTTGCCTTGGTGTCGAAGTCGTGCATGTATCCAGCGCACTTTCCCCCGTGCGTTGCTTAACACATGAATATGTAGAGGAATGCGCATGTTCCCTCTGCGCAATCCACGTTCGTGTTGTTGTCAGTGTGCGACCCCCTTCACTCACCAGAGGGCACTTTCCCTCTGCGTCGGGGTTATGCTGTGCACAAATGTCAGCAACAGAGTTACTCTGCCGTTCACAGGCCAACGAACAACGAGTCGATTACTTCCACCGTTTTCTACTCACTGCTCTGTGAAGAAGGCTCGATCGCTCGGGGAAAGCTCAAGCATCCCCTGAATAACCTCGCGGCCGAAGGATGGCGAAAAGCTTCTGCCGTCGTCAATCACGTGTGCCAATCCGTCAGCTGCACCGCCCCACAAACGAAAGGAAGGCGATCTTCTGTTTCTGCGACTTTGGGCTGCGCACCAACGCTCTTGAGCTCATTCCTGCGTTTCTTCAGTGCGAGCGGATGCTAGAGTGTGCACCTTGGACACCCGAAAACACGACTCTGTGGCAAATAGAGAGTGCAAACACATGGCAGTCAGGACTCGTAACCTCACACACAAAGGCTCTACTCGCACAGCTTAGGACTGCTGAAGATCGCTATACTCGCACTACGCATGCTGGCACGCATGTTAGTATGTGCGAATATTCGTTTGGCGCGTGACTTACTCAGGGCAAAGTCGACGTGAATATACGGAATATTCGCTGGAATGGCCGCGCGGATTCCGTCCCGACCACGAACTTCGATCACCTTCTTGTGCTGCTGCCACTCACTTTCTGCTTCCTCAAATGCTTTCCGAAAGTACGTCTGAAAGAATGTGCGCGGAAAACCAGCACGGTCGTGTTCCCGTGCATACCTCGGATTGTGAGGCGCGGAAAGGAAGGTGTTCTCACCTACTCAGGTCACCGTCCAAGAAGACAGGTGTACGCAGCTTTTCAGGATGAGAAAAATTCACAAACGACAAACACGTTGAGGAAGCTGGAGGACATGTGACTCACTGTAAAGATCTCTGGCTGCCCTCGAAACCGATAACCCACCAGAATCACACTGGAGTACACGTCGTCTCTCTTCTAAAAGCCGAATGGTACTCAACCTGCAAGTATCACTGTTTCCATAGGCGCGCGCAGTTACGCAGCACAAGCGTGTAGGGAGATCCAGCCAGCTTTCCATGTTGAGGCATCAACAGGCGGTCAAACACAGAGAGATTAGCATAGGCAAATACGCATAGCAGCCGACAAAGCCGCCATTCATGTAGCATTTACCCTGGTGAAAATGAGGACGGCAGGCATACATGCCGGCTGCTCCCACACAAGGAGACAGCTTCGTGTAGTGAAACTGATGTTATCGGCAGGGCCTTTTGAGTCTGCTGTGGTCCCGCGGATTTGGAAAAAAGTAGTAAGGAGATTCCGCATGCACTGTAAAAAGGGACAAACGCCTTTGCTCGCCACACGAGAACACGTGATTCGAAACGCACTCCAACGTTGTCTATTCTTCGCCGAGAATTCGGGCACGGCATTAGACATAAAAGCAGCCCTTGTCCCCACTTCAAGAGCCCTGTGAGTCACATGTAGCATTTTTTTCACCGCAGTTCCTTACCTTAGCTTCGGTCAGCCGATCCACCGGGATAGGAAGAACCTCTACCGCAGTATGAGGGCCTGCGCCCATCCAGAGTTTTTCTTTGGAGACAAAGTGGGAGACGGTTTCGATGAAAATCGGAGCTTCTTGTCTCGCTTCTTTGAAATACGTGACGAGACTTTTTTGAAAATTGCGAATTTCTTCGTAGCCCGCGTCGTCCAGCGTTGTGACCGAACTAACGTGTGCCTGCACATACACCCCCACACCTCGAAAGACCGTGGATGAAACCCGAAGACAAACTGTATCCCACTGGCTGAAGCTTCGGTGGCAGAGTCCTCAGTTTTAAACACGATATGTTCCTTCGCTGTCTGATTAAAACCAGTGTCTACTGCTGTAGTTACCCACAGTTCCGCGTGTACGGAGGGAAACGGCACATCGATTGTTTGAAAAAGAAAGAGGTCTTTCTGCTACATCTTGGAGGACTAACCGACGGGATGATGAGAAGATGTGAGCGCAGGACGCAATTGCGCCACGGCTGGAAGCAGACCACGGCGTGGGTGGCCATCGAGACGACGCCGGCGCCATGAAAGCGGCTGAAGTTTTCGGTGTCCACACACCGGCTGCACTTCCCCCTGAACAACGCACGTGCAGGTGAGGGGAACAGTGCTGGTGACCATGCCACGCGTAACATTGACAATAATGATGATTGAGTGAACGCAGAAGAGAGCCAGGGGTTGGCACAAAGCGACGAGACCGCATCAAAAGACCCGCGCGTGATTTATTAGCTTCCGTGGCTTCGCTACTGGCCTGTTTGGGGTCAGAACTGGTTGTTTTGATTTCTGCGTCTGCGAGTTAAGCGGGCGAAACAAATAACATCGGGATTCCCCTAATTCCTTCTTCACACGAAAAGGCAATCCGAAAGACGGAAACAAACAGACACGGTGACAGAGTGTACGACAGCAGGTATAGGGAAGGGGACCTCGCGATAGGGCCCGACAGCGGTGGCGCGGCATCTGGGGTAACTCGTTTCCTGAACTGTGGTGATTTCTCAGGAAAACGGGAAGGCGAAAGCGACAGAGCGACCGGAAGTTGATACCCCAGTGGACACAGACGTGTTCCCTTCAGACTCACTGTTGCTTGTTCAGCCGGAGTCCACGCATGCGGTCGCGCTCCTCTAAGATCCGCCGTTTTTTCTCCGAAACCTTAGGCGCAGCTGCAGCAGCCAGGGAGACTCACACAACTATATTTGCAGTTACACACTCAAGCGCATAAATTGCATAAGACGAGCTCACGTTAACAGCACATCCTAACAACGACTACCGAGAAGTGCTCAGTAGCACACCCAATACACAGGTGAACATACAGAAAAACAGCTACGTTTAGCTACATGTGCGATACACATATAATATGCATATAACAGACAATATACATATGGAACACCCCAGCGAAGTATGGAAGTAAACGCGATTCTGAACCTACTCGACTGTACGCACACGAATGCAAGGGACCCTGATTTCATCTGATGCGCACGCTACGCGTGAAACATCTCGTGTCAACTGGCGAAGACCTCTGCAGCACCGCTGGGTGTGTGAAAGCGCAGCTTCCTCTCTTCTTGCGTCCCGCATTCGTGAGTTTTCACGAAAGAAACGATCGCCAGTGTGTCTCTCTCTGTCCGACAGTGTGGATCGTATGGGCATCCGAGTATGCGTTTTCTTCCCCCGTTGACACGTGTGATGCTAGGAGTCGCTGTATCACCAGTCATCCTACCAGCGTCATCGTCTTCATCGTACATCCGGTTCCTGAGAACGGCAGCGACACACACTTGGTCGAAGTTGGTGTGCTCTCCATCTCTCTCCTTCCGCAGATCGAGTGCGGTTTCGCTGGAGTACCCTCGCTCTTCGCCTTCTTCAGCCGGCTGGCCCGCGAATCTGCCCCGAGCAGCTGCTCGTTGCCAGGGGGTTAGGACGGCCGAGCCTGATTCGCGTGTCTCCGCGTGTGTCTTCTCGCTCCTCACGAGCTCCTCATTTGTCGCCGAGAGCTGGCGGCGGGCCACGATGCCCTCCAAGCGGCGACTCCCAGCCTGGTCCCCCAACAGGTGCGCCCGCAGTGCATGCGCCGCCAGGTTGTTCATGTCCGCTGAAGCCGGGGGGTCTGGCAGACGACCTGAGGAAGAGTCTGGGGGAGCAGATAACGCAGGAGGCGGGACCTGAGAAGCGTCGCCCCTGTCGGTTTTCGCCGACGTTGAAGTCGGCCCTTCCCCTCGGGACCCCGCTAGGAACAAGGGATCTGAGTGTCGGGTCTTGGTATCGGGACTGAGAGCTTCTTCCCGAGAGCGTGGCGTAGACGAGCTGTGCGCAGACATGGACGAGATTGGGCCAGAGCATTCCGCCCTCAAAGCGGACGAAGGCGGCCGCGGAGGTGAGCGCGAGGCAGTTCGTTCTCCTCGATTCTCCTCTCTGGTCGCCGCCTTCTCTTCTGGCGAGCGTGAAAACGCGAAACGCGTCACCCTTTGGTCTCCCTTGCGGTCGCCAGAGCCCCCTTCTTCGCTCGGCCCTCTCTCCGAGAAGCAGTCTCTTTCCTTCCACGCCTGTTTTCGCCAGCCACCTCGCCCGCGAGACGCCGCGAACCCCGAAGAGGCAGAAGGCTGTCGAGGACCAGACGCACTCGCCAGGGGAGTGTCTGTCTCCCTGTCTCTTTCTCTCCGCCTGCTCGAAGGACTGAAACAGTTCTCTCGCTCCTCGTCCGGGCGAACCGAAGAGCGTCCGTGCTCTCCTCGAGAATCGATCGACTCCCGCACGCGGCGATTCCACGGACGCGAAGA
>AVCM01004206.1:0-16421 GCA_000447165.1 Hammondia hammondi
GGCGAGGTCGCAGCTCCTCCTCTGCAAAAGCCAGCGCAGCCACCCGGGGAGAAAGAAGAGAAGCGAAGCCAGGTGCTCCCACCAAAGATGAAGCCGCGAGAGAGGAGAAGGAAGGCAGCGCAGAGGCAAATGGTTGACAGCGTGAAGTGTTCCGCATGCCAGACAGAAGACTCGCGCTTCTCGCTTCTTGCGTCCGGGTGCAGACGAGGTCGTGAAGTCGAGACGCGGTGACCGGCGCGGCAACAGCCGAGAGAGGACCAGGCGGAGAAAAGAAAGGAAGACAGGCAATAACCCACAGAGCAGCTATCCACCGAAGTCGTCGCTGGATCACGTGGCGCGCACTCTTTGCCTCTTCTGGACAGAAAGCGACGCTCGAAGTTGAATAGAAGGAAACACCTTCCTCACGGCTCCGACAGGCGACTGTCTCGAGAGCGGGCAGTGTCCCGCTGCTGCGGGCGAGAACCCGCCGCCTGGAGAGAAGTCCGAGGACGGAGGCAGAAGCGAGGAGAAAGGAGAAGACCGAGACAGCAAGTGCCAGACAAGCCAGATACGCGAGGCGAGAGACGCGGAGAAACGGAGGAAAAGGACAAGAGAAAATAGCCAACGAGACAGAGAGACACAAGGCAGACGCCCAGCGAGCGCACCGAGAGGACAAGGAACGCAGCTTGCGTGCGCGGTTGGCCGAGGACGCAAGAGCAGATGCAAACACAGGGAAAAGGAGACACGCAGAAGAGGAGAGAGAACAGCCCAGCAAAGTCCGAGTTCTCTTCCTGGAGTGCCGGCAAAGAGAAAAAGAAGAAACGCGACAAAGGGGCAATGCAAGCAGAGACTCCCTCTCCGAAACTGGAGTCTGAGCAGCCCGAGAAGGACTCCGTCTGCGGCAGGAGACAGAAGGTGGCGAAACCGAGTTTGAAGAGACACCGGAGACGGCACGGCACCCCACAGGAAGATGCGAGAGAAGCGAACACGTCGAGGACAGGAGAGACGAAGGATGTTCAACTGTCGATCCAGAAAGAGCAGAGTAAATCGAAGAAGACTGCGGGTCAGACACGCGAGATAGCATTCCCAGATAGTCGAGTCTGGTCTCTCGCGAGACGTCACCAGAAGCGCCTAGGGGAGAAGACTCTGGAGGCAGCGCGAAAGAGAAGGACTCTGTATCTTCGAGGGTAACTTTCTGCGCCTCAACAGGGAATAACGATGACAGAAAACGGGTTCGCTTTCTCCTGGAACTCACGCAGCCAAAAGGCGACCTTTTGCGCATGCAAGCAGGCCTTTCAAGTGCCCTTTCTTCTTGAAGAGAGACAGCGGGAAACGCAGCGACAGAGGAAGAAGTCGAAGCAGCAACATTCCCCAGAGAAGCAAACGCACGCGAGACAGGAAGCGACGGATCCTCCGGGCACATGCAGGCCGAGGAGACAGGCAGAAACACAGGCAAGAACAGTTCAGGGGGTTGGATGGTGCAGTGAGAGAAAGCGACAAATAACGATCCTGAAGAATAGAGAGAACACGAAGGAGACGTTGCGGATGCACGTGGAGACGAAGAAGAAAGGCACCGTCGTCTCAGAGTTTCCGTCGAATCAGATGCCTCTCGACAGACTTCAAGAAGTGCCACACAAACATTCGTTGTTTCCTCGTCGCACCTTGTAAGAAGGCCTGACTGATTCAATGTCTCTTCCTCTCTCCTCTGCTCCCGCGGCCTGGGGAGAAGCAGGGGCACCCCCTCGTCGTCTCGGTGTGGCTCTTCGATTGCTTTTTCTCGGACGTCATGGCAAGCCTTCACATGATGCTCCTTGCCAGTTTTTTCTCTGCTGCAGTGACAGGGCGGCCTCCTTCGTCTCCACCAAGGGACAAGACATCTCCAGTTTCCGCATGCGTCGCCCTCGTCTTGATCTTCGCCCTCCTGCGTCTCCTCCCTTGCCATCGTGGTGACGAGATCAACAGCGACGGAGAATAAAGGAATGCGGAGGAGCGACGGCTGCCAGTCGACAGCCACGGATTTACGGTCTCGGCTTCCGTGCTTCCTCGACTCTGTGCCCTTCCTTCCCCTGTTTTCTGAGTCTCCTTTCCTCGTCACTTCCCTTCTTCTCTCCCCTCAACCTGTCTCTTTTTCCCCGGCTTGCTTCGCCTCTCGCACCTCACCTGCAGCTTCTCGGATCCCAGGCTGTCCTTGGCAACTCAAATTTTAGCTGAGAACTCAGCGCCTAACAGACGTCCTTGCGTGTCACCACAGATGCACGGGCGGACGCAGTCGGTCCTTGTTCTGTTCGGACTTTCTTCTGGAGTCCTCAGTTCATGCAAGTTACTTAGTTTCCACGTCTGTTCGCCTTCTCCTGAGGCGTCGGCTCCGTTTGCTTCTTCCTTTCAATGTCGCGTGGTTTGCGATCCACCCGAGCTCGTCTTGTTCCTTCTGCTGCCTCCGGCGCATCCAGCTCCTGCCTGTTGCAGCTTCTTCCCGGCCGTCACCTTCCCTTCTTCACTGGTCGGGCAGACGACATAGAAAAGAGAGAACACTGTAGAAAAAGAGAGAGTCGAGGCGACTGTGCCAAGAGAAGACGGCTGGGAAAGGAGAGAAGCAGCGAGGCAAAAAGTCTTCGCGGCCGGGAACGGGGCGCTCCAGGGTGTACCGATAACCGAAGCACGCGAGAGCCGATACAGCGACTGTTTCAAGAAGGGGAAATCTTCTTCCCAGTTCGCGACTTCTTTCTATTTTCAGGTGAAACTCGACAATAACGAAGAGAAGACCAACATGTCGAGACAGAAAAACAGCTAACGGTTCACACGCGAGACGGCGCATGTCAGTTCGCCGCTTGCATGCATGCACGGGCATGCTGGCGAGCTCAGAAAAGTGTCGGATTGATGAGCAAATTCAACCACGAAAAACCTCATGGTATCGAAGTTTTTGTGGTCATCGGGGGATTTTTTTGCATCTCTGTAGAGCTAGCTCTCCCCTTTCACACGCCCTGGACTGCCGTTCTTCCTCGCGTTTGTACCTCTTTTCTCGTGGCGAGTTCCTCAGCAGTCAAGTCGACATAGAACTCGAAGAAAAGTTGTTTTTTTAGCCAGATCGTGCTGACTAGGTGAACACAAAAGTCTCCATGCAAAAAAATGGAACCAGTGAAGCTACGGTGAGTCCCGGTAACAGACCCGCCTTTTCGATTATCTTCGCTGCCGTGGTCTGTACTTTAAAGTAAACTTCCAACGTCTCAAAAACTTTTCTGTTCTGCCTGAAACCCTATATGGGTGTTATGGGTGTTCCACTGCATGCTTTCAGCTGGCTGGTCTCTGACTCTGGCGCCGTTCGCTTTCCCGCTCCTTTGAAAGGAACTGTTTCTACGTCGTTTCCTGATCCTCTGTGCTTCCGTGAAGGCTTCAAAAGACTCTGCTCTGCCTCCGGTTGTTTCCTGGTCGGTATTGCATGCATGGTGCCTCATATGGTGGTTAGCTGTGGGAGGAAGTCCTAGAAATCCCCTCTTATAATGTACATCAGGGAGTGTTGCTTCAGTTGTGTCCTGACTGGTACTCCATGTGCGCGGAGTTCTGTTGTGATTCTTAAGGGTTGAAGACATCATAGGAAGACAGAGAGCGACAGATAGAGAGACAAAGAGGTAGAACAGGAGAACGACAGACAGTGTAGAGATGGAGGCAGAGAGCGGTGTGCAAAGCCCGAGGTCGTTGCGCCGTCTTCAGGAGATGCCAGCAGCAGGCGACACGGAGTGTACAGACACCTGCGGCGAGAGGATTTTGGACAGCCGAGACAGAAGCGTGTTTTCCGCGATGCAGAAGCAACAGGAGAGAGGTGCATGCGGAGCAAAGAAGAAGGCACTCGAGAGGAGCGGCGAGAGAGGAGGAAATGGAGGAGAACGTCGGGGAGAAGGTGGTCGGAAAGGCAACGCAAGCCCCCCAGTGACGAAAGAAGGCGGATGCCTGGAGATAAAAGGTGCAGCACGCATGCAGAAAGCTATCGAACAAGCGCTTGCAGCTCTTGAGCAGGTAATCGACCACTGGAAAGAAGAAGAGAGTTGTTTCTTGTCGGCGAGGGGAAGCCACGACAGCGTCTGAGCACTTGTCTTCCGAAGAAACAAGTCTTTTGCTTCGAAGGATCGACTTTAGCGCTTGTCTCCGATCCAAGCAAAGCGGCCAACTTTTCTCCAGAAGGAAAGGAAGGAAACTTTAAGAGCTCAGAAAATCCAAGTTGGCCATGTGCTCTCTTGTCTTTTTCACAAGTGAAACGAATCCGCTTCCAGCATTCGCAATGCATGCACAAGGTGTACGCAATCAGAAAACGCTCGCATAGAGGTAGACATTTATGCATGTGTAGACAGTTAGACACAAACAGATTAGATACATTAGATAGACCAGGTGTACAGTAGATGGCATCGACAGACAGATACGTATAGATCAATATATATTCATAGACAGATTAAATAGATGGATATAGAAGGATTGATAGACAGATAGATAATAAATGGGTAAAAAGTTTTAATGATATATGGATATGGTATAGAGTGTATAGATAGATACAGAATTGACAGGAAGATGTAAATAGATGTCGAAATTGACCGATGTCGGCAGATGCGAGTGGATGAATAGATAATTTGTACGTGCCTGTGTTTCGAAGCATATCCCTATGAAAGTTGTGAACCCGTATGTGTGTGTGTGTGTTTGTAAGTGTGAATCCAGTTTTGCGGGTCTGTCTTTGCGTTGCTATGTGCTGGATTCGGCTGACGTCTGGCTCTGACAGTTGAGCTCTCACGAGTTGAGAGTCGGTGTGTCTCTGGCACATTTTTCTTTGGGGTGCTCTCTTTTCAGAACGGCCACGTGGAATTGTATGGGCGAGTTGGCGGAGGCGGGATGGACAAAGTTGTGTCGATCGCTGAGATTCTAAAGAGGAAAGTCCCTGATCTCGTGCAGAACTCCTTCTTTTCCGACTTTGACGTAAGGGCGAAACTGTCCTTTCTAAGCGTTCCGTCTGTCTGCGTGGGGACGCATTTCTTGGGTCTTCTCGTTGCACTTTGAGAGTTCCGCTGTGCCTTTTGTGGCTGCCGTGTTGTGTCCATTGAGCGTTGTGGTCTCCGGCGGATATTTGGGGGACGCACGTTTGTATCCAAACTGCTTCGAACAGTCTGCCTGATTCTTTGCTTTGCTGTCATTCGTGTTCCCTGCCTCTTGTAGTGTGTCAGTGCACTGCCGGTCTCGTGTTCGTGTATTCACGCTTCTCACGATGGAGATGAGTTCTGATGGATGCGTGCCACGAAACTTGCGAATTCTGCGAGCACATGCTTCTGTGTTTCTCTGCAGACTGGAGGCGAGACACGACGAACGGATGTCGTGCTTCACGTTTCTCTTCAAATGCCTCCGAAAGCTCAAGAAGCAAACAAGGAAAAGGTGATGGAGTGCGGAGCCTGAAACCCCGCTGTCGCTGTTTCTCAGTGCGGGAGGTGTTCATCTTCGAGAAGGCCACCTTTGTTGCTTATCTTCACTTGCCTCGTGGTCGGTTCTATCGACCGTCGAGCTCTAGGGCTCTTCTGTGCATCCTGTTTTCAGCTGGCAGCGCAAAACAAAGAGAACACGGAAGAGGTCCAAGGTCGTTGTCTGCCGTACGTGGTGCCACGTTGCTTGACGATGGGGTGCATCAAACGGGAAGGAGTGTTTTAAAAGGTGATGGACTGTTGAAGACAGCTAAAAGGGTTGGAATTCAACATCCTTCTACATCAAGGTTGGTCCACATCAGTTAGGTTGACGTGATATCTGCCAGAAAGATGGAACGATGTCTGCCAGCTTGCAGAGGCAGGTGAAGCGTGCAGCTTTTCGTCGGGAGAATTAATTTTACAAGTAGGACTCGTGACTTCGTTCGTGAAGATTTTCCTGTTTACAATTTGCTTTTACTAATGCAATAAAGTGTTGCAAAAATTCTTCTGTGCAATCACGCATAAGGCTTCCATCAACGGATCCTAGTCTACATATGATCCTAACCCATTTTCAAACTGAAAACTCAATCTAAACTCTTCACTTGCTTGTACACGGGGCGTGGAACGTCCTGGTGTAGGCGCATTCACGAAGCGAGAACGGGAATGGAATGCCGGTACCTTGGGGCTTGAACCCCTTCAGGTTGATAGGGAATAACTACTTGTGAACTTCTTTTTGGAATCGGAGCAACAGCGCAGGCAAGGGAAAACACTTTCCATGTGATGCGCCTAGAACAGTTTCACGAACAGGACACAACAGACCAAATGAAGTGCGTTGCTTTTTCAGACGAGTGATGGAAAGACTTCTTTTCGGTTCCCAGTTTTTTTGCACGGACATGGAATTCTGGTTCATGTGTGTCTTCACACAAGTCCCATCCCTCTTACGTGAAGCAGCTTAACGGGCACCAGCAGGAGGCAGAACCATGCGAGTGAACTCCAAGCAACAGAAGCACGAAACGCTCGAAGACAGGAGACACGGGTCACATTGTGATAGGTTAGCTGCTGGGTTCTGCAAAGACAGAAGGGTAGCGCGACGGCAGACATCAGAACAAGTGGACTCGCGAGAAAGGTTGACCATGACCGATTCACCTTGTGACATGAAAAGCTGCGATGAAAGCAAAAAACGAGAGCCGTCAATTGTTTTGACCCTTCGTTGGCTTGAAAGCGCCTCGAATGTTCTTCTTTCCTACCCTCGCGGTTGCGGCGTTCTCTTAAAAGGCAGGAACACTTTTGGGGGAACCTCTGCCCGAAACGGCTTCCGGAAAGACTCGCTCTCAGCGTTTTTCCTCATATCTCGTGGATGTCGAGACGGGGCAAAAGACAACACGTAAACTCGACTGTTCCCGTGTGAGGGGCTCTGGCAAGGAAGGCCGGCTCACACCTCAGTAGCGACGAGGCATAACCACGGCGGAGCAGCACAGGAGAGTGAAAGAACAAGCGAGGAGACAGAAGCATTTTTCGAGAAAACCGTGTTTCTCAACGCAGTACGAAGTGGAGTCAAGAGAAGAAACTGGGAACTTGTGATTGGTTGACCATTTTAATCGTCTCTGTCCAGGATGTAAACATGCCTTCCATGAGTATCCGCTCTGCTTGTCACAGACTGATGACGTAGACAATCACACATGCCTGGACACCGCCTTTCTTGTCTTGATTCTGCAGCCTCTCTCTTGGCCAGAGACAGACGACGGCGTCTGAATCAGCGCGAAGAGTGGACCAAAAAACGGGGAAAGGGAGACGTGAGAAGGCAACCGCGTTGAATGCCCGCAGCAAACCACCCCGTAGAGAGAGGCAGAGACGCGGAACATGCAGGTCCTCTGTGTCATATTTTGAGTGGAAACACATGCTACCTCCCAAGTGTTCTGAAGGTCGGACGACTTGGCAAAAAGACGTTGTGGGTGACGTTTCTGTCTCGGTCGCTATTCCCCACTTGATGCGATAGCGGAATACTCGAGAGACTTACCGTCGTCGGTAGGTTCCCAGAAACACGAGGAACCAGCGTGGAGACCAGCGCCCGTTCGTTGGAGGATCGCCGTTTGCACTGGATGCCGAAGAGTGAAGACAGAGAGAAAAACCATGAAATACGAGAGCGACTTCCCTTTTGCTAAACATCTCAGAAGGGCATCCTTGTATGGCGGGAACCTGCTTAACTCTTCAATAGGGAATAATGCCGAGCCTCGACCGCTACCGAATAACTCCGAAGACAATAGACTAAATAGAGAAGATATGGTTTTTGCCTCCTGCACAAAATTCAGCTAGAATACTGAATGTGACTCCGATTATGAGAGACAGATAAGCAAGTTGTTCTGCCTCGGGGGCGTTTCCTGACTTTTTCTGTGGAAGACGAACCAATGTACTTGAACGGCTTCTTCAACTCCACAAGCCGCCGAGAGCACTCCTCGCAGATGTTGTTCACCCACTGGGAGACAACGCCTTCATCATACTCAACGTCTTGCAGCTGATCTACAAGGAAAGCACGAAGTCCATATACACAGGAATGTGTTTTCACGCCGATGCACGCCATTAGATGGGTGTCTCTTAGGTGAAGTCTGCCCAAATTTCCCGAGATTTTTCTACCGAAGACGCCCGTCAAGGCCACGCATTCTTTGTGTCGGTTGTCTATAGAGTAAAGTGGAACAATGACGTTCAGGGACACGATCAGAAACGAAACTTGGTAACACCTCGGTCGCTGGTATGCAGGCCTTCTACCATCAACTTCTGACTGGACCGCTGCACTTATTAAGAAGGTGGTCGCCTCTCATTTAGAAGCGTTCTTCCCACGGTTGAGATGTTGTTGTTCCAGAGCTGAAGCAAGATTTTCGTTAGCGACAAAGCTGGATGCAGTGCTTCATCCTCCGGTCGACCAGTCCCGTAGTCACAAGGCTGTTTCAGGTGAAGAGATTTCGTCGTGGCTAGTGCAGTCCGTGCGGCTTAGTGAGAAGTGGAGTTTAGAACGGACATGGGAATTGAGGGGAACATCAGAAGAATGCGCCCGCTCTCACCTTCAATCACCTCAAGAATAATCCGCTCCACTTCCTCGACGGACCACTTCACCTGCGTCCAATGGTCGCAAACGAACAGGTGGGGAGAGTCAAAGTGGGCATGCAAGAAACTATTGCACGCCTGACCATACGCCTGGTATGAAGCACAACTTGCGCACGGATACAATACTAATTTTCCACAGGTTTTAGCTATTCGCGTTTGCCTCGTGAAAACTGCCCGCTGAGGGATCAGTCAGTTTTGGACATCTGCACACCTTTTTGGAGAGAGCCTCGGCGGCTGCCATGATGGGCTGCCTTCGGGTCTTGTCTCTGTTCCGAGATTCGATCGTTCGGCTGCGTAGACGTCAGAGTAATTGCTTGCGCTGTGGTTCTCTTTCGTGCTAGTAAGGAGCTTGGAGACACTGAACACACTGGACGTCGATTCTTCTGATCGATCTTCCCAGTAAGAGGGCTGAACTCCCATGCGAGAATAGGCAACAAGGAAAATGTATGGATCTAGACAACACATTACACAGTCCTACAGAGTTAATCGTGTACAAATGGAACAAAACACCTCCTGAAAAAACAGGGTCAGCGAAGTTCATAGGGCGGTAGATGGCTAAAGCCTTGATGGGTTCGGGAAGATGTAAACTGGCAATAATATTCATCATCGGATAGCCCGTCCCGTAGAAAGCAAAGACGAAACGGATAATGTGTCCATATAGCAAAGATCCAGGAATAGATGTACAAAGTTGGCGCTCTCGACACTGTGGGACGGGAAAGGTGCAGGCAAGCCTAGCATCAACGCAGAAACAAGCATTTAGGACCAGCGACAGGAAAAGCGAGTTTTGTTCATACAAACGAGAACGAGACCGAACTACGAGCATGTGGTACCCAGAAAAGTGCAGATCTGCTTGTGTTCAGATGCTGCTGGTCCACTCTTGCACCTTGGCCGCTGGTCTCAAAAACCGCGGCCGACTTGTGGTCACTGGCTTCGAAGCTTCTTTTAGGGTGCCTACATAAAAGACGCTCTCGACGTCCCGAGAAGAATCGAGCAACACGTTTGAAGTTGGCATGTCAACAAGGCACTTTTGACCTTGTTTGTGCTTGCCGGAAACGGAAAACAGCAAATCTGACGAGGCCGGTCGAGACTAAAAAAAAGTCCTTTTAGACCGGAATCGTTCTGTAGACTTTTCCATATTGACCTGCCTAATGTAATTTCGAAAGAACGCGCGAGGGTCATTGAATGAAAGAGCAAAGCAGTTTCATGGATTTTTTCTGACCGATGCTCGATTACACCGGCACTGAAAAATGGGGTACTTTCAGGAGGATACGGTGGAAGACATGTTGACATGTTGATGTATAAATGGGTCAGCGTAGGACCGTTTGGTCCCGCGCACTCATGTACCTACGATGTTTGGAAACAATTGAATGTTCTCGCATGACTCTTGCATCTCTGTTAATCAGCAAAACTATTACTGCTCTGCGGTCTATTTGCGGTCCAGCAAGAGGAAAAACCATCCACTGCACTTGTAGTCGACGGGTTCTTGCCTGAAGGGGATTGTAGAGCTCCCGCAATGTTTAGTTCTACCTATTCGATCAAGAGATCGCATGTGTTTCCTGTCAAATACTGTTAGTTCAGTCTCAAGGGGCGTTTCCGTGGGGCATGCAGGGTTCGCATGCTAGCCTAGCGTGGTCTTGCAGCTTTGTCGAATGCAGAGTTGAGATATGTTTGGATGCCTGCTTGGAACACAAAGTTCACAGCGGAGTTCACTACTTCCGCCAGGGACCTGATCATACTCAAGGCCTGGAAGGCGAAGTACTTCTATAACCATCTCCACAGCTACCCAGCAAGTAAATCGAGTGAAGGGCGTTGACCTTTGAGTGAGGCTAAATATTCTTGAGCGTGTTGAATTTGCTACCAGGTTTCGCCAAACAGGACTGCGTTTCACATTAGGAACTCGAAAATGGGAACCACCCACTGGCAGCCGACAACACACGCTGCTGTTGAGGAACGAAAGTTCCGCTCTACATGTTCTTACTTTCTCCCACTGAGGGAGCTTTGACGCGGCCACTCTGAACGTGTTGGCGCCAGCCACCAACTGCGCTAAGGTTCTTGAACAAAGTGTACCGATCAACATTTTTCCAAGGGAAGAAGGCATTGGATAAGGCTTCTAGTCTAGCGAAGAATTTGCCGTCTGTTTAAACGAGACAGAGGACGCCGATGGTCTGGCTGTACCACATGACAAAGGCACATGCAACGGCCTGGCTTACCTACCCACTGACAATAAGTGTTTTGCCTCGCACGTCAGAATAGAGAAGTCGATGTAAAAGGTTGCTCTTACACGCTTCCTCCCTAACGCGCATGGACGTTTTTAACAGCCGACGCTGATCGAGCAGCCGCTTGTGTGGAACTACAAAGCGTCTAACGAAGTTACCTTACTTCCCCCGCGGTTTCCGTTTTCTGGCACCTCATGGTGCGTCAAGACAAGGCGAGACGTAGCTGCGATTTGGCACCCCGTAGAGCGATCCCGTAAATGTGTTTCTGCGAGAACTGGGTGGAACAAGATGTCCACACGGAAGCCGCCTCCGATTAAAGCGAGTGTAGGAAAGAAGCAGGACCTGGAGAAAGCGGGTAAGTAGTGTAATACAGTTTCTCTGCAAAGTGCCGGAACAAACAAGCGTCATTCCCTCTGCATCCAAGATTTCGATCACGGCGTCCCGAGGCGATTCTACTAAGTAACGGTTTCCTACGTCTCCGTGTTGCAGTCTCTCATTCCATCAATAATTTTTTCCCCGTTTCCGTCTGCCTCTGTTCCTGTTGTTCAATCTCACACTTCCCACGTCTCTGTTGTACTCCGTATCCTTTGCCTTGCATTCCTCTCTCTGTCGTCCTCTATTTGTAGTGCCCCTTCACCGCCAGTTTCTGGGCCGTTGTGTACAGAGCGAGTCTGGAACTGCAACAGGAGTCCTCTCCCTGTTCATTTGATGGGCACTAGAAATTCAGTAACGATTGAATCATGTGTCATGTCACAACTCAAATTGTTACATGGTGACGTCCGCAGAAGAAAAACGTGAAACTGCTGCGTGAGAGAAAATTTGTGAACCCCCGATCAGGTATCTGAACGTGTGAGGTGTGTACCACAAGCGGCGTGCTACACTGTAGATTGCTGCCATGTACTCAGGTGAGACCGAGGAGGATCTGTCGCGGATCTCTTTGGAAAGTCTCCAAAAAGAAGTTGAACAAGCTCGAGAACGTCTAGCGAAATGCAAATCCGATCGCCTCTATGTGCAGCTCGAAAAGGTAAAAAGAAATCGCATTCTTGAATGTCCGAAAGAGCGCTGCTGCAACTTCACAAAACCCTCTATGCCCTCAGCCAAGACCAGGCTCATGTGCTAAAGCAGTTGCGCTTGTCGACAAGAGGAGACCCGGAAATTCCTGTATATCCTCTGAGTAACATGTCTGACAAAAGCGTGTTTGGATCGTTTACCATTCCTGCGATACCGAAGCTAATTGGATTCTGCGTTCCATTGGACAGTTCTGCAAAGTTCGTAAATCTTCAGTCTTTCACTGAGGCAACGAGAATCGTGGCACGCCACTTAATGGACACTCCGTCTTTCCTCTTTGCAAATTGTAAAGCTGCGAGGGGGCTTTGACTCATTGTCTATAAACGCCCTACAGCGGATCCGGGAAACAAATAGACCGCGTTTTCACAAACCAGTGAGTACAGGAAAACCAGCTAACCTTATGAAAGGAGCAGTTCATGTGACAGGTACCACGAAACCACTGTGGCAATGCGTGCGCTCGCAGGACATGATATGCCGTTTCCGAGATGCCTGTCATCGCAAGAGCTCAGATTTAGACCGGAAATTGCTTCTGCACGATGCCCGCGTTGAGAACCTTGTGCGGCAACACCGTGCAGAAATTCTTGCATACGAGCAGAAAATTGACAGCCTAGAGCATGCACACAAGCTAGTGAAGAAGGACATTCAGACTAAAGGGGAAGAGGCTGTCTTGGAAGAAGACTTAATGGACGAGGCGGTGCTAAGCCAACACCACAAAACGGTCTGGGAACTTGAGGCAGCCGCGACAAAACAACGGAAAACCCAGGAGCAGGAAGTCGCCAACCTGGAAAACGCTTTTGAGCAGGTACGAGGTAAGACATGGCATCGTTACAGCTCTACAAGAAAAACACAGTTTTTGAGGTGAGGCGCTGCAGGGGGTAGAAGGCACTGTCTCGACAAGGCGCTTGGAGGCCTGTCGAGGTATTTTTGCTGAGTGGGGAAAGCAGAACGAACAAGAGCAGAACGAACCAGTTCGTCTCTGCAACCTCAAAATCCTCCTATTACGGAATCTTCGTTTTATTAGTGGTCGCACCCCCATGTTCAGTGGTAAAGACACTTATGCTAAGAGATTATCCTGCAATATTCTGAAACGACTTGTTAGCGAAATTCTCAAGAGCCACCTGTCCGAGAACTACCGAGATTTTCTACGTTGTTTTTACACTGGTTCGGTGATGGTAATCTGAATTCATTCAAACGAGTGTCCGGGATTCAAAAGTGATATCATTTGTACACTTGCGATCATATTTCGCCTCCCTTGCTGTACGTTTCTAGCACTTGACCAAGCTCGGTGAGAGATTCATGCGCTCATTTGAGGAACTGAAGAATAAATACGAACAACAGTTTGAGGTAAGGCGAGCCGCACAAGAGTTCCATGTAGTAGTTGCAAGGATGTCGATTGACACAACTGTAGTTTCTCAGAAGATGAAGCTCTACAGGGATGAAGAGATGGACCTGCATACCTTAAACGGTGCAGGTCGCGCCGCCGCATATTTTGGTAATGACATCCAAAGTTTTTATCGCACAGCTGAGTTTTCAGTGCTGTTTGGAACAAGGTGTAGGAACTTGGGTATCAACGAAATTCGCCAAGCACCAAGGCCCTGCTGTGCGCTTAACTGCTCAAAACACAAAGAGAATGCCGACAAGCAGTGCGGCGATTAATATGGTCTCTCAGTACGAGAAGCCATGTGATCTATACCGGGACACTTGAGAAAAGTGATAAAGCGTATTACGAGACTTTCTGCATAAATTCTGACTGCCTGTGGAAATGCAATTTTGCTTATGAAAAAGTTATCTTTATACCTTCTAAGAATCCAGTCTACTTCCTTCGCCGAATGATCACAGACTCCGTCTGCGAGTCACCCTTCAGCCGGTAGGGCACGTCTTGAATGAAGGCGAAGACCATGAATTCAGAAGGGAAGGCCAGAATTCTGAAAAACCACCGGTGTTCTTTTCACACCCCTTGTGCAGGAAGCGCGTCAAACTCTTGAGCTACGAGAAAAAGTCGAGGTTCACGAGGTGGAAGAGCGCAAGAATCTTCACATCAACGAGTTAATGGCCGGTCAACGAAGCGCTTTTGAGCAGATCAAAGGTACACGGAGGCCCTTGCGTCGCATGCGAAAGTTCAAGGGTACAGTTTGTTTTGTCAAACAAGGTAGTATCTCTATCTCGAAGTCATAGTTCTTGTCAATGCTAACCAGAGGGAAGGCTTTGACTACAGTCTTAAAAAATACACATTTATGTTTGGTGAACTCGGTGGTACCTCGTTTTCCGATCCACTACGAATCCGAGTCGTAATCCCGAATGATATGTACTGCAGCGTACTACAATGATATTACACACGATAACTTGCAACTCATCAAGGAGCTCCGTAAAGA
Source organism: Hammondia hammondi (assembly GCA_000447165.1). Taxonomy (NCBI): domain Eukaryota; phylum Apicomplexa; class Conoidasida; order Eucoccidiorida; family Sarcocystidae; genus Hammondia; species Hammondia hammondi. The sequence goes on from AVCM01004206.1 coordinate 14,164, forward strand.
CATCGCCGAAATGAAGGCCCGAGCCAAGATCACGCGTAAACAGATGCAAGACACCCAGCAAGAAAACCTACAGCTGAGAGAGCCTCTCCGCCAGCAACAACAACTCAAGTGAGGAAACCCTTGCTGATGCAGTGGTTGATTCGGCTTTTTCATCAGTGTGTATAGAACCAGTGTTTCCAATTACACCCTAATGGCTTCGCCTGCATTGCCATAGAAAGGGGTACTGCTCTGCAGGTCCGATTCTTTGGCAAAAGAAAGAGCGAAGGAGGCAGCTTAGAGCACAGGCACGTGGAAACATCCATGGGTGCGGACGACGCTTCCCCACGGTTAGTGGTTGACGTCACTCGGGGTCTTTGTGCGTGCGTCTCTTTAGAGAAAAGCTAGAGCAACAATTGCGGTTCTACGTCAAAGACAAGATGGCGTTGCAAAATATTCGTGCGCGAGATACGCAGGTAGGATATTTATGTATACATACACATATATATACAGAGCTGGCTCGCCCCGAGACTGACAACAGAAACGTAAGCGTGGCGTGGTTAACCGAGAGGAAGTTACAACTGAACTGCTCAGTACAGATCTTTCTTTGCGATGCCGACGCCACACGGGCACCGCTTTCCCCTCCCTCTTCCTCCGTTCCTCTTCCTAAAGAGTATGCCCACAACGCGTATGTTCAACGCAATACTTTCAACTTGAATCGAACAGAGCCGCATGTTTGGAGAAGGCTGTCCAGTACGTCACTACTGTTCGTACTCGCTGTAAAGCCTTCATGGGGGATCTGGTGATGGATCACGGAGGTGACCGATAAGAAGCAGAGCAAGTAGTGCCTTGTACATAATATAAGGCATGCGAATGACCAGCGAGCGGTCTGGGACTGTGAATTGTTGCTCAGCTGGAGGAAAAGGTGAAGGCAGCGAAACAGCATAATCATCAGATGGAACAGCAGAAGCACAAGCTTGAACGTGACATCGGGGAATACACCCGGCGGCTACGGAACTTACGAAGTGACACGAGTCTTAGAACGCAGGCAAAAATCATGCTCTACGAACAGAAAGTCAGACAAATGCTCAAGTCTCTGGAACACAAGTTCCGTGAAAGGGAACAGTTGGTTGCATCTTTGAAACTGAGTCCCGAAGCGTCAATGCACATTGTAGAGTTGCTCCGTCGGAGCTTCTGTGAGAAGAACGACGAGATCGAGACTTTGCGGGCCGAGCTTCAGAGGGTGGCAAAGAGTTACAATGATACTATCTTAGCCATGCAAAGCAGGCTGAAACAATTGGGGATCAACAGCGACGCTTTTGATTTTGAACTGGTTCAGGACACGGATTTCATTTCCCACGTTCCCGCGCCGTATCTCACCACGACTGCTCCCGTTGCCAGAGGAAATCCAACAGTGAAAATATAGAGTCGTTTCTTACTTTCTGGAAGCGAGAGCGTGTATGCACATGGAAACTGCTGAAGCGATATTGATCAGCACGTCGTGTGGTCTAGTACCTTTATGCATGCGTGTACGCCTGCGTCGCCTTCCTGTGGCCTACAACCTTCCCGTAAGCCATGCGACATGCAAGCTCAATACACTACAACATATAACTTGGTTATTATTTCGAAAAGAAAAGAAGAGTCACTGTTTGAGCACGTGCTCGTGGTTTGTTTGCGCCTCACCTGCAATCACATGACATGAATACAAGTCTAAAATATACAGAAACTAAAGTTCCGCTTCTACAGCTGTTGCATAAAGTTTCCCAAAGATGTCCTAGACGTTGCTTATTTGACTTAGTAGTTCATTCATTCTTCTGTTGCCATCAGCTACGAAAGTAGCTCGGATATAACTCAGCAAATTCGAGTATCTCGAACTTGGAAGACAGTCGGTGTCTCTCGCCGTCTCCCTAACCAGCCTTCGCGCAACTGTCGACGCATTAGTCGTCAAAAAAATGTCACTCTCGGTATATCAGCCACATCTACGAAGAGAAGCCATTCTGACCTATCTGAAAGATCTCCGACGAGAACAGCAAAAGCGACTGCATCGGTGAAAAGCGGTGTCTCGGACGACCTCCCAGCCACCGTGGCAAGTTGTTGACCCGAAGAATACGTCGATTGTAGCGTCCCATGCATTTCGCCTACCAAAAGCACACTGTGACATCTCAAGTTCGTCCTGTCGAGTTTCTGCCCTTATGAATTGACCATATTTGACACAGGGTAACGAGAAACTACCAGTTTTTGGAACAACCTGGTTGCTTGCCTCAGAAAAACGAGCGGCGTTT
>AVCM01004251.1:0-11992 GCA_000447165.1 Hammondia hammondi
TCTCACCTTGCTGGGCGCCCCTTCGCGCAGCCTCTCACTCTTGGGTGTGAGTCCGTGCCAGTGAATCAAGAGTATGGAAACGGCAACAGCAGAGGGACTTCTCCGAACTCCCACTCTACGGGCAGGGAAATCATCGAAGAACAAAGTGACTTGTCATTTTCCGGACGCTCAGTCAAAAAGCTACAACAACGGGGGGACCTCGGGCATGCGTTGGTACAATCGTTAGGCCGGCGCCTGAGGCCATTAATTATTGAGAAACAATTGGCGAATCGGAAAAAATCGAGGACAACATTGACGTGGTGTCCTACACAGAGGCGAGACGACGGTGTTGCCCTTGTTTAAAGCTGCACTCAACTGACAAACAGTCGCAGAAGTGGGCTCAAGAAGGGAACTTTACTTCTAAAGAGACCTCCAACGACAGCACACTTCAAACTAATTGATGCCCGCCTCCTGTTGTTCACACGGTGATTAAGAGACACGGCTAGTTGTTCTTGGAAGCCACCGGATGATGCTACGGGTGCTGGAGAAACCGTCCTCGCAGTGGGGTTTCTGAATGGGGTGTCCTCCACGGCGATGTGCCGACTCCCGTCGACTCAACAGTGTAGTCCTCTTCGTCGCAGAATAGATGCTAGTGCTTCCGTGCTGTTGTCCCTGGAGCCTTCACTCTGGAAATGTCGCTACATTGAGAAACATGCTAGAAGACATGCGTGTGCACATGCGCACAAGTCTGCACGAGGGGTTGGGCCGTCTCGTCGTTAAAACCCACCAACGCACCGCGCTTCTGCAGAAACTTAAAAAGTCAAAGATGGACACAGATGTTGGCTCGCCAGCAAACCACCGATACTCTCTCATCCCGCCGTTCACCGGAGACACGGAGAGGCGCGTATGATTTTTGCGGGCCGAAATGTGCCACACATGTCTGTCAACAACATCCCCACTCCAAGGACTGAAATATTGGTCTCAGGGGAAACCAGTGATCACAAAAACCATTGATGTTATTCTGTTTCTACTGGTATGGTGCAATACCTCGCGTTCATTGCCGGCACTATCTCATTTGTACGGTACTGTATACAATCAACCTTGTCAGATTGTCCGCTGCAGCTCGTCTCTAGTCGCTGATCGACACGAAAATATCTTAATGGCTTCATGGTTCAGTATTGCTTGTTCGTGTATAACACAGGATATCCATGGTCACCCGCTGCCAGACCCCAGGAAGTCAAACGTTCGAGTGGTCGTTCCTCTACAGAAATGATCTAGACGAAGACAATGACAGGCAACACTCGGGAGACCCAACACGGTGGATGATCGGCCACGGTCGCGTTGATGAGAGACGTTACGCGAAGATAGTGTGTCTCGGAAGTTTAGGGGCTGAAAGATGCCAAGAGATTTACAGCACACCGATACGAGGCAAGGTGTGCCCCAAAAAACAGACTCATAGATGTATTGGGTGTTTTCGCGGCGTGTTTAGCCGTTGTGATTCGAACGTAGCCTCTCCTAATCTCTTGGCAGCGGTTGGTCTTGTGTAGGTGTTCTTGTTAATGTTCTTGTTAACTGGCCATATCAAACGAAAATGTCGCAGTCGCGTGCTTCTGTGAACACACGTGAAGTGTGAGGCTCTTCTCGGTGAAACAAGAAAACATTTACATAGCGAATGGGTGGATAAGAATAGTTACCATTTTTGACGGTTCTCACCGACCTTTCCAAATTTCACTCGAATTTCCTCGAACAGAAGTGGGTGGCAGCAGATCCTTCATGGATGGCTCTTGCTGTCACTCGGTTAACCAAGTATCTTTCGTGTGAACTGCTTGATCGAGGAATGAGGAATTTCACCTTCATTCACGCCTGCTTCCTGACTCTGGAACGCGCGCTGGCGCTGCTCTATCCGATAGTAATCATCAATGCCATGGATAGAAGTATACCAATTTTAACGAACCTGTGAACCATACAGTTGTCACTGTCAAAGCCCTATGGTTCACTTAGGTTCTCTTGGAATATGAGGGGATTCGACTGTCATCACCTGAGATTCTCCTTCGATGAGGCGAATAAAAGTGAAAGAAAGAACGTGGCGGGATCCGTGTTTAGGGCAGAGACACAGAACATCAGTACCTTGCAATCGGTTTTCTTGTAACATGTGCAGGCCGCAGCAATCACGGTGCCTAGACTGAGTCACCGCTTTGAGTCTTATAGAAGGATGCAGATTTTACCGTGCCACTGGGTAACCGCCACCCACTAAGTTGCGCTGGGGTCAACGCGCTTCCAGCTTTGGAAACTTCTTGTGCAACTTATTTATCGTTCGTAGTTTAATCAGCGCCGCTAGTTACAGTTGACCACCCGTCTTTACTACATCACATTGTCCGAAAATGGCATTTCTTTGCCCACTAAAATTCAGGTTAGCCAGACTACTGGCGCTATGGGTTCCCTGCGCACTATTGGTAGCAGTTGAAGGTCTCGTACAAGGTTCAGACACAGTTTCAGCCGCTGTAACAGTAGAACTGAATTCGCGACAAGAAACCAGAAGCTTTCGGGAAGACGTGTGGTTGCATAATGGAGACGCACTTGATTTGATTGATAAGACAGGTGGTGCAACGATTTATCCAACGACGTATACCTCGCAAGCCTTCCGGTTTATAAACGGGAAGTGTGATGTATCTCAGCCCGTCAACTACGTGGAAATTTACCTAGATGTCGATAAGAACCATGTCTTTTGGAACAAGAAGAGCGCTTCTTCACACCCTAAAGTAGACAGCGCCAATCCGAGCAAAGGGAATCACACGCCAGTGCCCACCAGGTACAGGTTCACAAGTCCTTTGTCGGATGAGACCGTTCCGGACTTCTGTTTCATATTCGTTATTCCCCCTTCCTCCTCTGGAGTGGAGGAAGTGTCCTCCGAGCTACCCCAGTTCGATGTACATGAACCTGGTGGTACCGGCGTAGAACATTCGTACGATTCTGCGGACATCTCGAAGATCTCACTGCAGGGTAAACCTTCGCTATTGAGGAAAGGGACTAAAGAAGAGCGAGAAAGCCCTCGCACCGTTGCCAAACAAGCCATCGAAAAGACTGAAGAAGCACCACAGAGGAGGCTTCATCCTGACTTTGCCTTCGACGAAGACCCAGATGAAAATGAATCCGAGGACACCGTTTTCGCCATCATCAATGACGAGGAACGCGCCTACATGTTTCGTCGCCTGCGAGCTGTCGAGGCAGACGAACTCGATTCTGAGTTACACGGCCACATGACAACGCTAGTCGTTCATTCTATCAGCGACAAGAGGCAAGATCATAAATTAGGAGGCGCGCACAGTGCGTAAATCGTGGCGGTAGACTACCCTGTTAGTATACCTCCGCTAGAGGCGAAAAATCGGAGAAATCCACTCTTTGCACGTCAGAGGGTCAGGAATCCAGGATCCTGTAGCTAAAATCCAGATGTAGTATCGCACCCGCGTAACACAGTCACCATTTCGTGTCAGGACAGCTATCTGAAAAGCAGGCTTTCCTGCGTGGCTGCGGTGTTTTCAAATTAGCCGCGTTTGCAGCTAAAGAAGCGGCAGTGTCTCCCGTGGTTGGACATTTTCGCGGATATTACATCTTAGCCATTGTAGTTTTACCTGTCACCTGCGCAGGTGGCGCACTAGAAGAAACAATTTAGTTCCCATTCGTTTTGTGCAACGGCCGAGAGTGTGACGAAGAAGAGTACCGTCTAAAGGGTTTCTGGAACTGGTTGCACCATACTTATTTGGCTGGAAATCTCTGTGACCAAACCGACATAGTTTCCTGGCTGAATGCTTAAGAGGTCAGGTCAAATCAGCAGATTTTGAAGGGCGGCACGGTGGCAGCTGTAGGTGGAAGATTGGGATGACAAATGGACGAAAGCTTCAGATGTTCACACCGGAAATGGTCCTGTTTAGTAACAGTGTTGAGGAAGGCAGGGACCAGCGCCACGCACGAGCGAGCAGTCATCGTGCCTTGCTTGCCGCAGTACGCGACATTTTAGAGGTTAGAAACAAGAGATTACCCGGCGTCAGCGCAAGCAGAGGTGCAGGCGCTGCCACAGTCCCGAATGCCAGCGTTTGACTCTAAGTTGGCGGTTCCAGTTCTAAACGGTCAGGAGGCGACACAGTATAAACAAGTCGCACCCGTTTGTTTGGCGTGAGTCTCTGCGTCATCAATGGCAAAGCATGTGTGCTTTTACTTTTCTTGCAACACGCCCTTTGTGTTGAACTCGGAAGACTATGCAAAGGAAAGATTCGTTTTTGAATGTCATCAGGGATTACTGCCTCACGTATCGACTTTTTACAAGTGCCGACAACGACCAAAACTGTTTCATGTGATACCATATTCAAAAGAGAAATGCCCGTGGTTCTTCTCGGTAGCTGAATCAGAGCAACGCGTAGTCGAGTTTACTGGCCGACGCAAGTGACCTCACATCAAGTTTACTGCTAGGCATGATATCTCAGTTGAAACAACTGAAACTAAACTGGTGAAATCGTAGTACATATCCTGCGACCCTCAATGACGGTCTAGTGCGACGCCAGAGCGTTTATTATGGCTGCAGACATTCGTACACGGTATGAAACAGAAAGCAAGGACTCGCAAAAAATTCGGTGTTAGTGACGCTGCTAGTCGGCAACATTCCAGGAACGAAGAAAATTCATTATCTTGTTTTCCGGACTCCGTTTGTGGAGTGTAATGATTAAATATTCGGGCGAGCTCGCCGACACAATATATGAGCTGATCTTGAGTGTAGCAGTGCGCTTTCGGCGCCTTTAACCGCATGTTGTCGCTCTTCTGCCTCATCGGGTCCGCAGGAATACGTCGTACTATTCAGGGCACTGTTCGCCAATGTAATGCATGCCAAGTACATCACAAAAAGAATGGCGTGTTGGAGATCTACATGAGTTTAGATATCTGGCTTCGACGAAGGAGCACATTCGTACAGAGGGTAGGGCCAATCTGGTATGAGAGAAAGCAAAAGTGAAGAGAACTGTATGGCTGGGGTATTTTGTTCTGCATTGGTGGTCAATCTATCGGCATCTCACATAACTGAAAACAAACTACACGGTGGCAAAAAGGCTGTGGCTGTGTACCAGCGGTGTGAAGTTTTGCCCTTGGATACCTCTTAGGATCACTTGAGAGTTCGTGTATAATCTACCTGAGTGAAATACTTGACTAGCGTCTTCTACACCAACACGTTTTTGGGCGCACCCGATCTCCATTTTGAACGCAAAATAGCTATGCGATTCCGAGCACCGCGGTTGCCCCACACGTCAGCAGATTCCTGCAACGGCTAATTTGTTTGAGTCAGCAATTGTAACAGCGGCCCCGCCAGCATGCTGATTTGAACCTCTAAGTTGATGTTTCGAAATTGTCTGCTCTAGAACAGCAACACCGGGTCTGGGTTTGTACGCTGTCTCGGAATTTGTGACTGGCGTTCGATCACGCCTACCTCAGCGTATATGAAAATATCCAACGAAAGAAAAGAAAGCTGTTGAGCGTGGACCTTCGCAAACTTTACGCAAAATGGCGTTCCCTCAACTGGCACCTTTAGGCAAGGCCCCTTTTCTCCTTTTGATTGTCGTGGCTGTTTTTGGAAATTTAACGTGCGAGGCCAACTCGGCTTACCAGCGTGACACTGAGGGTGGGAGTCCAGCAAATGCACACTTCACTGTCACGATTCCCCAGGTTGGGATTGCTGAAGATGAGCGGCACGAGGTGTTTCTGGAAGCGACCAAGAAGCTGAAGATCATCGACAAAACAAGAAAAGCCGTTGTCGACCCAGCTTCCTTCTCTAAAGAGGCATACAGCTACACGGCAGACACCAAAAAATGCAATGTTACTAAAAAGGTGCCGTACAGTACCCTGTACCCGAAAGTTCCAGCAGGTTACACGTACTGGTCTTCCCAAGTCGCACGAGTGCGGAGCGTCCTAGATTCAACCTACACATTTACAAGTCCAGCCGCCGAGCACGTGGAAGACAGCGTCTCATTTTGCATCATCCTCAAGGTTCCAGAAGGAAGCGGAACGAGCGTACGAAGTCGTACAGGACTCGCCTCGTTCAACAAACAAATGCAGAGTCGCAAGGAGAGCTCGCAGGTCTACGAAGCAGAGAACCGCTCAAGTGTTTCGTCGCTGCTACGGAAAGGACGTCCCAGTAACGACACCCAAAAACAGCTCCAGCAAGCGATCCAGAACAGAAAAAACCTGTCTACACAGATCGAGACGGAAGATTCACTAAAGACGATCACTGTAATCGTGCACTCGGGAACGAGTGTCCGGGCTGTTCTCAGTGGAACTCTGATGGTGGTCCTCGGAGCTGCATGGCTCATCCACTAAAACAAACGTAAAACAGATAGTACCCGACACGCCGACCCCTTCCCGCAAGTCGCTTGTCTTCAGCGGCTTCTTACAATTGTCGTGCTATGCAATGATGTCGGTTGCTCCTAGCGTGCACGTATATACATAACAGTCACCCCTCCAAACGACTGGGGAAACCGGTGCAGACGCGGAAATAGAGGCTCTGTGGCTCTGAAGAAGCAAAGTCAGCTGACAGCAGCTATTTTTGGCACATGTGTTTTCCAACTACACAAGGACTCAATCGATTTTTGCCAAATCAGCGTTATTGCCACTTCGTGCGACGCAACTGCTGAACCTGCTGATGTCCATTGTCAAGAGTCGAAACTGAAGTTCAGCGAGTCAACATGAAAATCTGTCGAATCACAGTGCTGCTGTTGAGTTGTCACGTATATCTCCCCAATGAGACCCGCAGTCGTGCTCAATTGTTAGGCTTTGGTGCATTCGCAGGTCCTCGGCTGGATCTAGAGATATCAAGAAAGAGCCACGGTCGAGCCGTGGTCTGTGTACCTCAGAGTTCCCTACGTAATTCTCTAAAGTTAGCGTGGAAAGCGACTTCCTTTCCCGTAAACTTCACTGGAGGTTTCATGTGTTAATCATTCGTGTTACAGAGGACATGTCTTGCCAGAATTCGTTTGGGCCTCTTCAGAGCGCACAAAACATTGTGTCTGCACAGAGGTGGGAGCTAAGCCCACATAAGCAGCCGAGACAGACGAAATGCAATTCTCCGCTATCCTCTCTATTTCAGCTGTCGAATGTACAAAGCGTCCCCTATCCTCTCGTAGCGAGCAATCGTTTCTCACACACGGATTACAACACGGTCGTCGAGAGTTCCGAGTCTTTTAAACAGAACAAGTAGAAGAGAAGAAAAGGACAGAGTTTGCTTCTGCTTCGTCACACACACTACTGACATCCTCACGGAAGGTCAGGAGCCGCGCGACTTTGAGGCAACACGACTTTCTTTGACTGACGTTTACTCCTTCTTGTTGGAGGAGTTGCCAGTGCGGATCAACTTCTTCATCTTCTTGTTCGCAACCTTCAGCAGATCCGGGCGTCTCTCTGCGACAGCCTTCATGACCTTAGACATCTCCTTCTTGCTCTTCTTGAACTTGCGAACCTGGACAGCCCTGGTCGGCTTCCTGAACGAAGCACCAACAAAAATGCCACAAGAGTGCGCAGTGTGGAACAAAGAGAAGTCTCTGTGTCGAAGTGCCCATTTACAGAACCCGTACAGTTGACAATGCCAACGGCACGTAAGTGAGCATCCGTCGTCATTCGTGTGCTTTAAAAACCAGATTTCGTTTCATCTCCACAAACAGCGGGGGGAGGGGGGCCGAATCCACGACACAACGACACCCACACACTCGTCGTCGGAGCGGAAGAAATCCAGATCCGCGTCCTCCACACAGTAAGAAACCTGGCATTTCGTTTCCACCAAAAGCCAGTCCTCTGAAAATAAAAAGTGCACCTGTAGAGGCACTTCACGAAAGCCTCGGCTTTGTTTTCGCAAGTCAAGAGTGACTCTTTCACAACAGTGGAAGCGAGACTCTGGGGCTCAAGCCCCAATTCCTTCCAGTCAATTCGTGTTAACACCTATGTAGAATCTATTCCTCTACATGTAAGCTACGAAAAGGACACAGGCACGTGGATGTATGCGCATAGAATGAACCACAATGGAGCCTACGTGGCAGACTGGATCGCGATATCAACGCCGGGAGAAGGCCGCACATACGAGAACACGCAGTTTTCTACACCAGTATAACAGAATACCGATTAAGCACACACAATAATGCGAGATCAAGTAGTTCTCTGTACAGTCCCCTTTCCATTAACATCGAATAAAGATCGATTTGGCGCAAGTTTCGTTGAGTGCCCAACCACAACGATATCTTCGCTGCGTACGCGCCGTTTGAGTCAGTCGCTCTCCGCGTTTCACGCGCACATTCAAGTACGGAAAACGGACAGATGTTCTTCAATTTTCCAGGTGTTCTATCCCAGCAAGTTTGCTGTCGTTTTGAGTGGACGTGAATCAGTAATTAGGCCGTTCGACGCTCCCGCGTAGCCCCACGCATGCGGTTGAAAACCGACGCTCGCGGATCTCCCGTGTCGTCCAGTCCCGATGTCCCCGGGTTTTCGCTTTTGCAAACAGTCCGACTTTCTCCACTGTTCCATCACGAAAGGCTGCATTTACCTCATGGCGCGGGAGCACTTCTGCACGGTGACGAGAGCGATGCAGCCGTTGTTGGCTCCGTGGCGGTTCAGACCCAGGGGTTGCTTGTGGGCGATTCCGGAGTACTTCAGCGTGTTCTTGTTCGTCAAGTTCATGCGCTCCGCGGACAACGTGATCCCGTTGAATTTCCGGATGAAGCAGTGGTTGCGGCGAACACACTGCCACAGAAGGTCGGAGGACACCATTTTCCCGAGGTTCGGATTCCTGTGCTGTTCGAGCGGGGGAGGATCGACCTCGCCAGAGAAGCAGAGAGACACAGGAGGCACAGAGAAAAAAGTTAAGGAAGCAGTCGGAGCGTGTGAAACGCAATCCCGCCGACGGAGAAGGCACAATTGCCCAGAGCCGCCAGCGTCGACGGGCCTCTCTCGCCCGCCGCCCCTCGCGATTCACCCCCACAGCGCGAGGGAAGGCGAAGTGCATGCATGAAATCCAGTCTCGACAGCTGAGAGACCTTTCCCAGAAATTTCTGCACCAAGACTGAGCAAAACACTGTACGCGTTGAAAAATTTCAGTCCGCGTCGTCTCAGAGGGAAACGGTGAATAAGGTGTTCGGATTCAAGGACAAAAATGGCTTCCTTCCGGCGAGTTTGGCGCTACCCTTCGAATCTGCCTCAGCCCGGTAGGCTGCGCAGGGCATGCGTCGCGTTTCAGGACAGTTGAGTGTCCTACCGCCAGCGCGCAGCTTCCTCGGTTCACTTGCTCCACGCTGCTTCTAGAAGGCTCTACAAAAGGTTTAGACGCTGGTGTCTGCACCTCACAACTGGAGTCGTATTCAGTCTCGTGGGTACTCTAATGTCTGTGCTGATTCGGTTTGAGTTGTCCAGTTCTAGCCCGCGAACCACTGGTGCAGACATAGTATCGAGCTGCCATGTGGTAACTGCAGTACGGATTGTGAAACAAAACTTGGATAAAAAATTTAGCGGGTGGTCACACGAGCTGCATCAGGGTGCCAAGGATCGCCCGTAAAAAACAAGGCAAGAAAGAACCACGCGCAGTACACTCTTGTCGCGAGAACCTTTCTGAACAGCTTCTTGCCATCACTGTAGTTAATACTGGAGGGTACCGTAGGCAAGGTTGGGGGCAATAGATAATCGGGGCCTTATGGCAACCGGAGGGCTGCTAACGTAAGAACATCCAAGAATATTTCTCACTCGCAGGTTTCTGGTTTAACGCCCCGTTTTTTATAATAACTATACCACATAGCTTCGGGTACTTGAGATCATGTCAACGGCGAGAAGGGAAGTGTGTTTCAGGCAGAAGGGACCTCTGACTGCTGGCGTTGGTCGGGAAGGACATTATTGACTGGATCCAAGATCTGTTGTTCTTAAAATGACCATGCTGAATGCACTGGGTTTAGTGGTGTCCAGCGTGTACTTGGAAAAGAAAGGCCAGCATTCGTACTAAGCAATAGATGGTCCGCGGTGGCTGTCATTGCACTGTTTTTACTTCATTATAGGCACAGGGCAGGAGTCTCTTATGCGGAAGTTCCTCCCTCACTTAGAAAGAGACAAACACGCCAAAACCGCAACAACATTACGAAAAAACTCTCGGTGTTGTTTGCGCAGCCGGGGAAACGAAGTACAATAATTGTCAGTGGAACTACGAAAAGGTGGAAACTAGAGAAGATCACTCAACCTCATAAAGAAGTTGGAAGACATGCATCATAGCCTCGACAAAACCCTTCGACGCATTTCTGCACTTAATAAAAGCCTCAACGGATCTTGGCAGCAATCGTATGTAAGGAAAACCAAGCAGAGCTTTAGAGCGTTGTCCAAGCACCGTCAACCTTCCGACACGGAGGTCTATCATAAACCGTACAGACAACAAGGGAAACTCTAGGAAAGCGACTCACATCCGTCTCTAAGGAAACACGAGAAGTGAGAATATGTCTCGTCCCAAAGACATCTCCACCATGCTGATCTCTCCTCTACCTTGACTTTCCCGATTTTCAAAATAAAGCAGATCTCCAAGACCACCCCTGCGAATGCACTATCACCACTTACAAACACATCCCTACAAATTCATACATATGCACATATACTGGTATGGGTGTACACTCACGTCTTCTCATTTATGCTCCATGTTCGAGTTGACGATGGACATTGCTTGTGTAGGCAAAGATCCACCTCCACCGTCAGTTGATTGACAGCGGCAGCGCAGGGGTTCACATCTTCCTGTAGGGAATGTAAATTTCTAAGCGAATGGAACCAGGTTTATTCTTGTAGGTCGTCTCTCCGAAGATTCAAGCATACCGCTGCTGCAGCCGGTAGACGTTTACAGACAAAGCATGGAATTGAGTTATGTCGAGTTTCAGATAAGGTGTGTCCCGATGCAGCTTATGGAATTTCAACTTCCGTGTCGCCTGTTCCTACGCTGTATCGTGAGATTTTTTTCTGAGAGCTTAATACCGATTCTGTCTTCCAGCTTTCATACAAACTACATATTCAAACGGGTGCCTGTAAACTAGTCTCAACCACACGACTCGTCAAAAGATCTAAACCAGGAGTCCAGCTCGAAGTGTATACTTCCCAGAAAAGGCAGTTGACATAAACATCGGTATTCCGCTGGATAAGGTGTCGCAGGGATCCTGCCAGGAACTCTTACGGCTTCTTCAATGCCTCGTGGCACAAAGACGACGTGGGCCACCGGAGGAAGTTACGCGAAAGTCGACCGAAAGAAATTGAAGGCACCGAAAGTATATCCTCAAAACACGCAGTCTACAGAAGAGAGACCCTTGGTCTGCCTGTACATCAGCGAGTCTTTGCGCATCACGAAGGCAAAGCACTGTCAGACTTCCCCCCTTTTGCTGCTTCCTTCTCCTACACTGTAGACGACTCGCGGGGTCGCCGGCCGTCGGCTTTTTTTGCCTTCTCTTGGAGAGGACACCGGGACAAACAGCCCGCTCTGGCGGCGCACGCAGCCGGAACCTATCCAAAACAAGCAGCGCAGTCTTCTCCACAAGCCGAAACAGGCACGAAAATGGACCGACACATCCGGCCTCGAACCCATCTGCATAAGAAACATAAACTCGTAGGCCAGGTTTCCCTTCACTCTTTTCCGGCTTCGCACCTCTTAGATTTCATTTGCAAGAGAGGCAGGAACGCTGTTTTTGTAGGAGTTCTCATAGTCGCCATCGGGTCCTGCCTCGCAGCCTTCAAGAGAGGTCGGCTGAGGACCCTTCACTTGATCGCGAGAAGCAGAGTCCTCGCCCTCACGGGCGTCATCTGCCGAGGCAGTCCAGTTTCTCGAGTGTACACCGAAACGCGGATCACCACTTTCCTCGCCCTCTTCCCAGCTGCTTCCTCTCTGAGCTTCGCCACACGACCCAGAGCCCCTCCGAAACGCTTTCTCAGGCTCCTCTCTGCTCTTGCCCTCGGGTGTCTCGACAGTCAAATCGGCCAGCTCCCTGGC
>AVCM01004278.1:0-13049 GCA_000447165.1 Hammondia hammondi
ATTCAGGTAAGTGCTCGTGGACTCCGTCATTTGCCGTGTGATGGGAGGACATTTACGCGGCTCGGCTGCGACGCTCGAAACCCGCGCACGCACTACCCACCTCATTTGAAGATAGATTGTGATTTCCATACATTCAGCTTGTTGCTGAGAGACGCTCGCGATGAGTGAACGGTCGCAACCTACTGACTCTAATTCGAGAACAAGGGTGGGAAAAAACGATGTAGATGTGTGGGCACAGTCCGAAGATCAAGGGAAGACTCGGAGAGAAGAAGACACGCTTGCGAACTAGGTGCAGTCTGCAGACGGTGCCTTTTCTCCAACTCGCCGTCTTCCGGTTTCTCTCTGAACGCAGAGAGACTCTGCGAACTTCCAAGCAGCCATCTTCACATCCGATAAAGACTGCGTATACTTGTAGTATATACATATGTATGTATATATATATCTTGATATACAGAGCAAAGCTGTAGAGATCTCTACACAGAAATGTGTGAACACATACGCAGTCGTGGTTGCAGATAGACAACTTTACGGTTTGGAACACTCGCTAGCGATAAAGCTAGCGATAGGAGTTTACACCAGAGAGGAGACCTTGGATTTTCGTGTTTCCTAGATGTTCACCCTGTGAACTTGGCTTTTCTTTCGCAACAACTTCTCCTAAGGAGCACGCTCTTCCATGTCGATGTATAGATCTATATCGTTTAAGCATTTTGCAAACTGGCTAGCGTTGGGCGTCTGGAAAACAACGAGGTCGCTTGTGTCTAGCTGGATCCCAAGACGGTGAAAGTGCAGGAAAAGCGGGTGAAGAAACTCGCAGCACATCTTCCCGCGATAGACTCCAAGGCGAGGAACCTTCTGCTCTTGTGTTTTAGTCTTTCTCGAATATTGACGAGAAGCGCAGCCTGGCCACTTGTGCTAGAGACGTGGCCAGAGCCACGGAGAGACAAGTTCCCGCCAGCGCGTGTAGACAGGTTGAGACACTTCAGTTCGAGAACAAGCAACAGTGGGAAACCCGACGTGACGAGAACGAACCCAGCAGATTCAAAAGAGACAACATGCACCTTCGCATCTGCTGCAGGTCCTTTCCCTCTTGATTTCCGCGGAGAGAAGACGAAGGGAGAACCCAGTTTTGCACCTTTTGGCAGCCGCCCTCTGCCTCGTCCAGCAAAACAGCGGCAGCGTGTACATCCACCGAGACAGAAGCCAAGCACTCGTCCCCCACGAGTGCCACGCCACCTCAGCGAAGAAGGGCGGCGCGAGAACGGAGGAAAAGAGAAACGAAGCGAAGGAGCGGCAAGGGAACACAGAGACAAGATAGCCAAGAGTCACGCATACCAGAGACCGGAAAACGCGGCCATAGAAAAAGGCAGAGACATGCACAAGAGGCGAAGAGAAGACTGAACCGACAAAAGTGTTCGACGGTTCTCGACAGTTACTATAAAAACTCGAAGGGCAGAAGGAAAGACTCCGAGAACGCTACCAAGTCGAAAATGCGTCTCCTGCGTCGTTCCCCGCTTGCCCCACTTCGCGTATTGCCGCCCCACTGTTCCCTCCCAAGGCGAGAGCTTTCTTCCTTTCTTCTCTCGAAGCCTCTCACCCACCGCGGAGCAGACGCACAGAGACACCCGCCACAAAGGGTTCTTCTCTGAACGCCGCAGGGCCTCTCTGCTCCTACTTCTTGACAATCTGCACAACGTCCTCGTCAACCAGCTCGTGGTCCTTCCCCACTTTCTGCGGATTGTGCTTCACACTTTTTCCCCACACGATCGCCAGCTTGAACTCGTCCAGCAGCGACTTGTGAATTCGCACGCAAAAGTCCTCCACGCGCCGCATGCGACTGTTTAAAATGACTGGCGCATTGTAGTCGGGAATCTGGCCCTTCGGTTTCGTGTAGATACGCACGAGGTCCAGGTACTGCCAAATCTTTTCCAGCAAGCCGTCCAGATTCCACTGAAGGAAACAACACAGAAACACCACCGAACATTGCGTTTGAAACACCCGGGTGTCTCTACGCGACACGAAGCCCTCGAGAGAAGATGGTCTGCCCTAAACCCCGACTGTCTGCTGGCGCTGAGAGGTATTCTCTGAAATTCGACGCTCTCTCGTATTTACCAAGACGTCTCGCTTCGTGTGTTCTCTGCCTGGGGTCGAAGAGAGCAGGAGGCCAGACACGCGAAGACGAAACAAAAGTCACGCGTTGAAAGGATGCACAAAAGACACACACCCTGTTTCGACACGCGACGGAAGGCAGCGAAACTCGGCAGGCTGCAGAGAGCACACTTGCCCTTGGAATCTCTCCGGTGGACAACGACTTTCCAAGTCCAAATCAGTCGTCCAACTCGCAGTTTGTAAAAGCCCCCAGCAAAAGCTTTTCACGAATCCGTGAGGTGTCGCGAGGTGGACTTTGTTCTGTTTGCGGCTCTTCCATTCTGCGCAGTTCCAGAGCACCCACCTCGTGGTGCGCTGAAATGGGAATGTAGTGCGGCACTTTGCTGATGATGTCCAGCTCTTCAATTGTGATTTGGTCGATCTTGTTCATCACGTAGAGACACGGAATGTACAGACGGTTGCCTTCTATGACATCGATGATGTCGTCGGCCGTCGCGTCGCAGCGAATCGCAATCTGTGCGTTCGAAATGCGGTACTCGTGACAAATGGACTTGATTGTCTCCTCGTCGATGTTGTTCAAGGGCACAGTGTGCGTTACGCTGATGCCACCTGCAAGGAAACGCAGGCCGAGGAAGAGAAGAAAGAGGCGGCGTGTCTCTGTGCATGCACAGAAGTACACAGCGCGCTACTGCCACCTTGGAAGAAAGGACAGAAAGCAAACAAGGAGAAGGCGACAGTGCGCATGCGGAAGCACCGGAAGCTCCGAAGCCCGGGGTGCACCCCAGGCCGTCGACAGCTGAACGCGACGACCTCTGCTGTCTGGCCGCCTCAGCGAGCTCGGTCGTGGGGCGCGAGGTGGACTTGCGTACCTTTGTCTTTCTTTTTGAAAGTGATGTTGGGCGGCTTCTTGTTCAAGCGAATGCCAAAGCCCTCGAGTTCTCTCTCAATGATCTGTTTGTGAGTGATTGGTTTCATCACGTCGAGCACAATGAGAATCAACGAGCAGGTTCGGGCGACGCCGATAACTTGCTTGCCGCGACCTTTGCCATCCTTCGCCCCTGAAAAAGCGTGCAGAGTTCGGAAGCAAACCACAAGAATTCAGGGAATTTCCATGCAAACCTACAATCCCCTTGACGTCAACGTCTCGTAGCCCTCTTCCGGAGAAAAAAGAGGAAAGAGCGAAGAAATGGAACAGCAAGAGTAGAGAGAAAGGGGAGAGACAGCAAGAGGAATGACTTTTCTTACGCATGGGTTGACACTTATACATCTGAACCTATGTACACGCATGTGTCCAGAAAGCCCTGTCGATGAAGAGGTGCGATCAGAGAGAACCTCAAGTGCATCTGTAGAGAGCGCCACAGAAGCAGGCGACTCAACATGCCTCTTCAAACGTTTCTACATCTAAACAGAAAAACTGTGTATGCATATATGTATATAATTATGTCGGCCTACATGTATAACTCTCAGACGGTGTGTACGACTATCCATACATACGTCTACTTGACTCCAGTGTACGTACACGTGGCGCGACGTGGCAGGCTACAGCAGGAGCAGCATTTCTCTGCGTGTTGCCGCTTAAGGTGAGGCACGAAACTGCGTGGCTTTTCAGAATGGCTTACCCTCGATGATTCCAGGGAGATCAAGAAGCTGAACCTTGGCTCCTTTGTACTTGAAGACACCGGGGACGCAAGTCAAAGTTGTGAATTCGTATGCAGCCACTTCGCTGAACGTCCCTGAGAAAAACACCAGAGTTCAGTCCAGCGCCTGCAGGGACATGCCAGCGATCTTGCACGAAAAACCACGCGCAGAACGGAGACGAAAGATCGACACGCCGGAGAGACGCCGAGCGAGCACCCACAGCAGAGCAGTCGAAGACGGCAGAAACCACCGACGCCAGAGAGTCTTTTCCATCGACGACTCTCCAGCCCCCGCACCTGAACAACTGCGTAGTTGCACAAGCGTAAACGTGTATAGATACTGAACGTGTCTCTACACCTCGCGTGCTCGGCGTGTTTGTACGAAATTGGGGGCGAAGGACGAAGAGAAACAGAAAAGAGGAAGAAACGAGAGAACCACGCCACGCGCGCGAGATTGGGACGCAGCCGACTTCGTCCAGTGCGGGAGTGCAGCCTCTGTGAAAAGGAGAGAATGCAACAACCCATGCTGAGAAAGGGCGATAGGCGAGACGCGAAAGCGAATTCTACTCCCACCTGTGAGTTTATTGAGAAGCGTCGATTTCCCCACAGAGGGGAAGCCGACGAGACCGACGCGAGCATCGCCTGTCTTGGAAACATCGAACCCTTCACCTCCAGCGCCGCCTCCTTTCTTAGTGCTTCCTGGGGAGAGGAGACGCACGAGTCGAAGGAGGATGCACGCAGAACCCGTGAAAGGCGTTTCGGCCGTAGCCTCAGTTCCCGATCCACGTTTCCCGTTGGCTTTGAACCACGCACATTCTACAAAACCGGAAATAAAAACCCGAGCATGCAGCTCGTGTTTCTGTCCTGGAAGGTTTACATTCAAGTTGAAGAGAGAGAGCTCGAATTAACGTGGGCAGGGATTCATGCCCTAGTCCACTTAGATACACTTCAGCAAACAGCCACGCACTGAACGTCGACACACAGAGAAACAGACTCGTGCAGCCACGGCTGCAGCTTGTCACGTTCGGCGTGTCGCCGGAGCTCCCTGCGTCCTTCGGGTCAGACCTGAAGAAGCAGAGAAGTGCTCCGACGAAACAAGGGCACTCCGCATCTCTTGACATGACGAAGGAGGAGACTCAAACACAGAGAGTGAGGGCTGAGCAAAGGGAGCAGCTCCCACTGTCCAGACACCGACGCGAGCAAGGGAAGACGACCGGCCTTCCCCTCACAAAGATACACGAGCACCCCAGCGGATGTTAACTCTGAAGAAAAGTGGTTCGTTTATCGTCGCTACTTCGACATGACAGTTCGCCGTCGCAGGTGTCTTGCCTCTCGATCCGACGACACAGAAAAAACGTGACAGAGAAGAAGAAGAGCGAAAAGCCGATAAGGCGATGAAGGAGAACACGAAGGAGAACAAGACGAAGGAGAGACGGGGGACGCGAGTGAGAGGAAGAAGAGGAGGCAGGAAGAGAACAGTTTGACCTACCCTCGATCAGCTGCGCGCGCAGCTTGGCCAGTTTCGCCTTCAAGAGCCCCAAGTGGAAGTTTGTTGCCTTGTTCTTCTGCGTTCTGGCGATCTCCGCCTCCACCTCCGCGATCCTCTGCAGCACCGACATCTTGTTTACCGCAGCGAAGGCGACCACGTTGAATCAGTTGGAAAACTGCGGAACGGAGAGAGAGGAAATGGTGGGGGAGACAAAGAGAAGGAAACGAGAGACGAAGAGAAAAGAGGGAGCGAGGGAAGGAGAGAAGAGAGGAAACGAGGGGGGAAGCAAGGAGAGACACGGAGGACGACGCCAGATTGAGGGGAGGGCACACTGGGGAGAAAGGCGACGCCGTCGGCCGGAGACGACCGTGAAGAAGATTCCAGGGGAGACGCAGAGAGAAAGGAAATCCCCAAACTCCCGCGAAAAGACAAGAAAAGCAGCCTTTCACGCGCCTCCTCTCCCCTCGTCTCCGTCGCAGATGCGCAGCCTGCGGTTTCTCTCAGTGAAGAAGGCGATGCAGCGAAAAGCGCGGTGCCTCAGTTTGCTGTTGAAGAAGAGTAAGGAGAAGAAAGGAAAACAAAGAGATGCAGGAGACAGAGGGGCGAAAAACAGCAACCAGAAGAAAGCGCGCAACGACGCCGCGCGGGCGCGCGCGCATGCGGTTCGCAAACACACTGTCGCATGTGCTTCCCCAAAAAAAGAGTGCCACAAGGTCCAGAGACAGAACGAAGGTGAACAAGACGGTTGCTGCGGTGTCTCCGGGGCAGGAGACAGCGACAGCGCGTACACAGGAGGAGAGGAGACGAGGAAACCGAGAAGGAGAAGTCAGAGAAAATGCTTGTCTTCTGTTTCAGGGAACGACAAACCTGCGTTTTGGCCAGCAGAGAGGCGGGGCTTCCACGGCGAGGAAGGCGGCGAGAAAAGGAGAGCAGGGGAGGAGGAGGGTGAAGAAGACGCCCCGGACAGAAGGGAAGAAGAAGACGCGAGGAGACGCACTCTTGTTCGCCTGTCTCAGGAGAGTGTGTGTCTCCTGCTCTTTTGTGTCTCTTCGCTAGACGCGCGAAGAAAAGTAATGAAGATTCCGAACAGAGAAGAGAGAGAGAGAGCGATCGAGGAGACAGTGCGCTGACTTTCGTGTGCAAGTGTCTTGTCAGATAGCGAAGCGACAGTCCCTCGGGGGCGACCCTTCTTCGTCTGCTTCGCGTTCTCTCGTTCCTTCTTGTTCTGCATCTCGCTCTCTGCTTGTTTCTTCTCCTCACTTCTTCTCCAATTTTCCTCTCTCTCGCTCTCTTGCCTGCGATTTCTCTCTCTCCCTTCACCGTCGGGGGAGACGACCTCGACGCGTCGGATCTCTGTTCTCTCTCCGCAGCGAGACATGACCTTTTGTCGCCGAAACTTCCACAGGTTTTTATAGAGGCGCACAAGTGGGAGCGGAATTGCAGTTGGATCGGATGTCCAGGGTCGTCGTTCAGCTGGATTCGGCGTGTTCTCTGCCGGCGAAAAAACCATGAGGCACAAGCAGAAGAAGGGAGGGAATCCGCCTCCTTCTTCCTATTCTTCGATTTTCTCGCTCTTCCGCGGCCACCAATTCTTCCTGCTGGGTTTCGACGCACCCTGCATCTACGAAGACGCTGTCCTGTCCCTTGCTGCTCAGGCCTCGGACGGCGTCTCTGTCCTGTCCTCTTCTCCCTCTTCTGTCTCGCTTCCTGCCTCCTTCGACAGGCCTTCCGATCTCCGCGCGAGAGACTGGGGACACCGCGAGGATCTCCTGCTTCGCCAGGCTGCTGCAGAGGGCGCTGCTGCAGAACTCCTCGACACTCTGGCCTCTGCGCGAGACAGAGGAGAAACGGGAGACTGTGGCGGCAGTGGATCTGAAGAAAGCGAAGTGCTCGAGAGAAGCAAAATCGAGCTGGAGAGACTCGCCAGCGCGGCGAGCGATCTGCGAGAGTCAATGGAGCGTGTCATTGAACAAGTGAGGCCGTCGACAGTTCAGGCCAGACCAACATTTAGATGCTCCTCACTCCTCAAATGGCACTTTGACCTTGAGTCGATGACACAGTGACTCTTGGAACTCGTGGCGGACGGAGGCACTGAATCCTCGGTCTATTCAGCTAGCTACCTGTATCTATCTACATGTGGGTAGCTGTCTATCTCTCTCCCTGTCTCTCTGTGCATGTGTAGCTATGCGTGTCGGTGTCTCCAACCTCTCTCAGTCTGTATATGAAAGTAGACAATGAAATCTGACGACTGAAGTGATTTCTACATATTATAAATATATCGGCATCTTGCCTAGGTGCAAACAGAGGGCTGTGGCAGCATTGTTTGTACGTCCAATGCAATACAATTGACGTCGCCTGCCACATGACACACGAAGAAGTATCACAGCATGCGTCTTGTGCGCAGGCGTTTCTCCTTGCTTCCCTCGTCTCGCACTTTGTCTGGGTGTTTGGACCTCCCCTTCTGTCCTTCCGCGCCTCCGTCTGCTTCTTCTCTTCCCTCTCGCTGTCTCATCAATCGCCTCTCTCCACTCGATATGTCTCCTCTCTCCACTCGATACGTCTCCTGTCTCCAGCCCATCTGTCTCCTGTCTCCACTCCTTCGGTTGCTCCCAGCACGCAGGCCGGGTCGTCTCTCGCAGGTCGCCTTGGCCGGCGTCTTCGGACGGAGACAGACGGCGACAGCGTCGAGGTGAGAATGGAGGAGGAGAAGAGGAAATGCAAGAGGAGGAAGAACGTTTCACTGACAGAGCGGGAGCTGCAGCGCAGAATGACGAGACCGCTCTCGCTGCCTCAGAGGGTTCTTTGGAAGCTCTCGTTTCCGCGGACTTCGTGATTTGCAACTACGGCGCTGCGTTCATTGCTCTGCGTCGCCTCATGGAACGCTTGGATGGCAGCACGAGAGACAGCGCGGTCGGAGACGCGAGAAAACCCAGGCAGGCGTTTGCGCGAAAGGAAGGAGACCCAGAACACGAGGATGTTGCGTTATGCCCGGCGTCCCTGCGACGCCTCACGCAGAGCGGATGGAACAGACTGGGAGAGGTTGGAGAGGCCGCTGCGGGAGCTCTGTCGGGGATCTCTTCGTTTCGCCTTCTGAAAAAGTCCTTTTTCCTCGATCGACGCCGCCTGCTCTCCCCTTTCTGGCTGTTCTGCTGCGTTGCCGACTCGATCCTGTACCACCCTCTTTATTCTCCTTTCTTCTCGGTCTCGGCATCCTTCCATCCGGCATTGCCTCCTCTCCTTCCCTCTCCATTCTCCCTGGAGACCTCCGGATCCTCGAGTGCACCTCCTTCTTCTGTTTCCTTTCCTTCTTCCTCCTCTGCGTGTTGCGAGAGCATGGGAGGCGAGAGCAAGGAGCGAGACGTTGTGCGAATTTTTCTGTTGGGGTCGACTGGCCGAAAGCGGCGCGTGCGCCTCGGACCTGCTTTGGCGTTGAGAAAGAAGCAAAGGAGAGACCAGGAAAGCGGGAGAGAAGAAGAATGGGGAGAATCATCCTCGAGCGACGAGGGCGGCGACGGCTGGTTCGAGCGCTTCGGGCTTCTTGACCGGAGAGACTTGGAGGCAGAAGAACACGTAGAGAGGAAGCAGCGAACAGAGAGGCCAGGCAAGCAGAGATATCGACAGAGAAACGAGGAGAACGGGAGACGCGTGCGGACGCAGACGAACTTTGTCTTGCTCTCTCAGGTCTTAGCCTGCTGTGGAGCGCAGGTGGTCACCCGGAGAGAAATTGAGGCTCTCGGGGCGAGGAGACAAGAGAACAGAATTCGAGGTGAGAGAACAGCAAGAGCTCGACATCCGTGAAGAACAGAGGCTATTTCATACAGACCGTCGAGAAGGCAAGACGGAGGAGGAGAGAAGAGAACGAGACAAGTCAAAACCTATCTTCAACTTGAACCTTTGAACACGAGGTCATAGAAACTCTACAACTGAAAAACACATGAATGTGAACTTTTTCGCAAAAAGGAATCCTAAATTTCTTCTCCATATTTGTCCTGGATTCATGGCCATATATGAACTTCGTTGTACGGTTCAAACTGTGGCTTGATTCCTTCAAGCTAGAGACAGATGAGGAGGACAAAGGCATAGACACGCGAGCAGAGGAGGTCAGTGTTTGACGCGAGGAAGAGAGAAGACGCAGGTGCCACAGACACGGACGGAGACGAGAAGAGATCGAACAGACAGAAGTTGAAAGCAGAGCGGGATATGGAGAAAGAGAAAGGTGTCGCAGCCAGGGCCGAGGACCGCGGAAAGTTTCTTCATGCTTGAGAGAAAAGACAGAAAACCTGACATGGGGATGTGAACATTTCTCCGTTTTGAGGGCGAGACTCAAAAACGTTTCCCTCAGGTGCGAGACAGCATGCATGCGCCGCAGGAAGACCAAGACGTCTTTTTTCTTCGCTTTTCATCTGCTATCTTCTTTCTTCAGGGGATTCTCGAGTCGGCCTGTCTGTCAGCCACGTCGTCGTCTGTTCGCCTCGGGCACTGGAGCGCTACCTCCGACCGCGGCCGTGCCGAAGCGAAGTGTCTCCTTGTCGCCCGGGAGCCCAACTAGCCACGCAGAGACACCTTGCAGATCGAAGTCCCCTGCGAGCTGAGCGCTCTCGGCGCGCTCCCGGGGAAGACCGCTGGCATGCGCCTGCTGGTGAGGACCACCCCGCCGAAGAGGCGACAGAGAAGCAGAGAAGAAGAGAAGAAAGGTTTTTCAATTTCCTCGCGGGCCTGGAGGCGCTGCGAGAAAATGCCGTACCCTTTCTTTCGCTTCAGTGGATCGTCCACATGTATCAGTCTGTAAGTCGCACGAGGGGGCGTGTCCGCGTCGACGGATGCACACATCGCATGCGTCGCTTCGCTCCTGGACATCAGCATTCACTTCCTTTGTCTCTGATAAGTTCAGATTAGCCACTGGTTCATCGCAAAGACGCACCCTCTGAGTGGAGTCAAAAAACACCCACAAAGTGCCTTTATGAAATGCAGTCCTGTGTTTGAAGGCATCCCTTGTTGGGGCAAAAGACACGCAGATGCATGCATGAGTGTCGATTCAGAAATACGTCGCGGTCGAGCGGGTCTCCATTTCCCTTTGTATTGACGCACAGCCGAGTGCGCTGCCTCTTTCAATATGCGAAAGGAAACGTTTTCCTTCAACTTTGTCTCTGCCTTCGATTTCTTGTCTCCTCTGTCTCGCAGTTCCTGTTTTCTCGGTTTGCGGAGTGCTTCCCGTGTTCAAACAGATCTTCTGGACTGTCGTTGACGTCTCGCTTCAGTCTCCGCTGGAGTCTCCAATTGCTTTCTTTCTTTCCTCTTCTCCTTCCTCAGGGCATTCCTCCGCCGCAGGGCCCTTACCTTCTTCAGCTCCCTCCCTTCCCTCTGATGACGACTCTGAGGTCTTCTTCCTCAGACGCACCAATGACGCCCAGCACTCACACTCTCTCTTCGTCTCTCGCTTCTTCTCTCGCTTCTTCGCTTTCGTCTCTGCATGCGATGAGGGGGGCGCCGGCGGGACGGGAGATTCTCAGCGACTTTGTCGTTTTCCTCTCCGTCTGCGTGGCTGTCAAGACACCGGCGCTGATTCAGGTTGGTTCGCAGAGAGATACAAAACAGGCACGTTTCTGCGCGAGCGTCTTCTCTCACGCGTGAAGTTTCCAGTGGCGAAGGGAGGCGTAGGTTACCCTTTCGAGTCGCTACACATGCACATCTCTATGCGTATTTTCAAGCTGTCTGTGTGGCGGTGTCGCCTCGAGCACTCCGCTTACTTCACTCGCTCTCCCCGCTCCTCCTGCCTCGGTCTCTTCACTATTTCACACATTGCTCTGCCCCCACATTCGTATCGCTTCATGCATATATGTACATGTATCGCTGTAACGTCTACCAGGTGCCCAGTTCGATATACATAAAGCATGTATGTGAACACATCTCTATACGTGCGTGCGTCTTCACATGTGCTTTTTTCTCCTATTCTCCCCTCTCTCTGTATACCCACGCGCGTCGTGCATCTAGTCTCTGTCGCAGTTGACCGGTTTCGCTCTTCCCAGCTGTGCCCAGCTTACGTGTTCTTTTCTTCGAGAGTGACGAAGATCTCTCTGTTTTTCTGGTGTTCTTCTGCAGAGGTGCAGAGAGCAGGGCTGTGTGTCTGTCGTTGTTGTTCCGCCTCTGCTGCCTCTGTGTGCGTCTCTCCTTTTCGACCTTCTCGGCGACTTGAGGGGTCTCTTCTCTCCTTCCACCAACGAGTCGGAGACCGTCTCGCTTTCGCAAAGCAGCGCAGGAAATCTCCTTTCCCAGTCCTTCTCCTCCTCCCGCTGCCGTGTCTCCTCTCCAGTCGAGGAAGCCCAAGGGAGCGACCCAGGAAAAGCACGCGCGCAACGCCGGAAAGGCAGGGGGACAGACGCCGCACCGAAGCGAGGAGGGCGGCGGGAGGAGAAGGAGGGGACCGAGACGGGGGCGAAGGGCCAAGCAGAAAGCGATCCGACACTCGAAGTTGATCACCTCTGTCAAGAAATGCTTCAAGGGACAGGACGCGCCTTTGACTCAGACGAACTCCGCAGCGTCTTGCGGGCCATGGCGGTAAGACGCAGAGAGGAGGAAAGAGAACAGGGGAGAGAAGAGAGGAGAGAACGGAGAGCAGATCTCAGGGAGAAGAGAAGAAGTGAAAGACATGAGAGAGAAGACAGGAGGGACAGGAGAGAAGGGGAGTTAGGGAAACAGGTCAGAGAAAAGTGAGGAAAGGAAGAGAGAGGGAGAGAAAGGAGAGAAGGGCGAAATCGACAACTGGATACAGAGCAGGAGGCTGCAGAGAAAAAGGTGATGGAGTTGAGTACAGCGCGCTCTTTGCCATTCCCGTGGATGCCCAGTCCCTGGAAACCATGCCTGACGACATGTGAACGGAGCAAATAAATCATCTGGTCCCCTGGTCTGATGGGAGTTCGATCTTGGTCTAAAAAAGTTCAACTGTGTTTCATCTCCAATAAAATGATCGCAATTTAAGTCGGAGAGTCGGCCTTCTACGAAGGTTGTTCTGCCACTTTTCTGAAAAATCCGGACGAGAAATTTGAATTTTCAACACACCTTCTCGTGCCTCCATCACGACGTCGCCTCTGAGTGGAGACACGTCCTGTGATAAAGTCTGAGACGAGGTTCTCTCTAAGCTCCTTCTGGGGAGAAGAGTCTATCAAACTGAACTCCTGCTTCAGATCTTTTGAACTTCTGCTACCTGATCAAGTCCTGTTTCCTTCTCATGACCATGTTGAGTGCGCCAAGTGGTCTTCAGCGTTCAGTTGAAAAACCACCCTTTTCTCACAAACGTCCGCGGTCGCGACGACCTCTCATTTGCCAAGCTTCTCTCCCTCATTTGTCTTCTCTGTCTTTGCTCTCTCTCGTGTCTCCCCTCTCTCCCCTCTCGCTTTTCGCTGTCTTTTGTCTTGTCTCTCGCTGATGAAGAAAATCTCGCTTTCGCAACAACGGCTGCGAAACACGGAGCCCGACCTCCTCTCTTTCGCGTCCTCTTCCATAGCGTCTTCCAACAGCACGGTTTCAGTTTTTCGTTTTTGCGCCTGCTTGATTTCGTCTGTGGCTGTTTCTCTTCCCTCAGGCCCCGAGCGAGCACGCACAGCCTCTGCTGGTTGTGAGCGAGGAGGAATTCGAAGCCGGTCTCGTTGGCTACGTAGCACACACACTGGAGTGCTTCTACACTCACCGCTTGTCCTTGGAGAAGTCCTCAAACTCCGCAAACGGACGCTATGGCCGTCGCCCTCTCGCCGCCCCAGAGTCTCTCGTTTTTCGCGTAAAGCGAGAACCTGGAGAAAGTGCTTCTTCTTCTCTTTCTTCTT
>AVCM01004292.1:0-10412 GCA_000447165.1 Hammondia hammondi
TCGTGACTAGGTTGCTTGGCCCGATGAACTCGCTGAACATGCGCGGCAGAAAACTGGTTGCGTCGCGTGAAATGGTGGGGGGGGCAAATCGGTACATTTGTAAAAAGTTTGAATAACATCAGCCTGTCATTGAAGGCACGCAGCAGTTATGACGGGGCAGCCGAACTAGTGATAGTACAGACTGTTTGTCAACGTACGGGTCGGAGTTTAGCTGTCTAACTTTGTATTTGCTCCCATACCACCACGTTTTCGAGATGGATTCATACCGGTTCCTCGAAATAGTGTTGACACAGCAATCTCCGCTAATCTCATGCGAGCTGCTTGCGGGTCAGAGGATGAACTGTACAGGTGCGTAGTGGCTTCAAAATATGGGACTTCATGTGTTTTCTGGTGGAGTTGCTGCTCTAAAAAGCAAACAGAATAGGTTGTGGTCGCTTTGCAAATAGCATGCACCAGCTCCCTTGGGCATGTGATGTAGGTGAGCTTATTTACCCTAACGGAGGGAGATACAAAGCGACCTGGATTAGGGGGAAGGCCACGAATGGGAAGTACATATTCAACGATGACTTGGAATACAAGGTGAACGACTGGGATTATATTACTCCAGCAGACCGACGATTTTACGCTGAAAAGGTCGGCGGTTTTCGACCGCAAGGAATAGCTCTTCAAACCAACCAAGGACAGGCAGAAAGTATTCCATATGGAACATTTAACACGGGTGAGGGACCAGTCTAGCGCTTCACACAGTTACAAGGCAAGGGGACTCTGTAAACATCGTGGTAGTTATACACAATAGTCGAAACCGTGCCGCGCAGTTACACATGCCGTGGGTTTACCAAGCGGCATTGGTAGGCGGGCAATCGAAGTGAAAGAGAACATCCGGATCGGTAGACTTTCGCGCGCTGATCGAGCTCGTTGACCGGGGAACTCGCAAAAGTATATTTATCAATGTGTGTAGCGAAATAGAGAGGGGAGACAGGTCTCCATTCATTTTTAGGTTTGGCTGTGCACGCGCTAGACGGACATTTGTGTTGCTGCAGCAGAAAGATTCTGTCTGTTTCATGTTTTCGTCTGTGGTGTGGCATGGTGCAGGAGATGGATTTTTCGAACGGACTTCCAAACGCATCCATGCGTATGATGGTGCTCATGTCGTAGCGGAACCAGAAGCTGCAGAGGTCACTTGGATCGTGAAACAGTGTAGGAAGGGACTTGACGGGCCGATACCGGAAGAAGCAAAAAGCCAACGACAGGATGCGGGCAGCAAGCCAAGCGGTGTTAACTGTATATATCGCGCTGTATTGTAAGCGAGCTGATGTCGGGTCAGAAGATTAAGACGCGGACGGTGAAGTGAGCCGTTGCTCCATCGTAGGTGTGCGTGACAGAATGTGCTCTGCACGAGTTTGGTCGCTCCCCTTACTTACTGGGGCTGGGTTGGTTGCTGTTGATTTTGGCCATCGATCAGTGGGTCCACTAGTGTCGTTCGCGAGCACCGTTCTCCATTTAGTAGTGCTGTTCTTGACATTTGGGGGGTTTCGTCTCTTTTTCTTGACGTTTGAGTGTTTTCACCTTTAATACAACGCGCCACAATGCATCGCATTCGGACTACGATCAAGACACCTTTTGCGTCAACTAGTGAACGCTAGCGTACGGAGAATCGAAAGGCGTGAGGCAGAGTTGAACACATCACGCGAAGAAGTGAAGAATCGCAACAGAGCCTGAGAGGCGATTGTGGCTACATAAACAGCGAGCCTTCCTGAATCTCATCACTGGTGAGTGTGTGAGGAGCAGCACGTCTAGATAATCCGTGGAGCGCTTGTGTCAGTGTGTAGGGAGAAAACGTTTTTCGGTCCACTTGCACTTCGTTGGAGTTGTGTGGGCAGCGTTCCCCAAGCCGCTTTTGCGTTCTGCCGTCGTGGAACCCGTTGAGAAGGGGGGTACTCTTGCGTAAAGCCTGCGATCCGTCGCAGAAGAGGGTGCCTGCCACCAAAGTGTCTGTCCGAACAATTCACTTTTGTTTTTTCTCTAGAATTATCTCTTGCTCTGGTTAGTGATAAGAAGCAGAATCGTGCCGATGCAACTCGTGCATCTGCTGTTCCCATTATTTTGGAACGTAGAATGTCAGGTCAGTCCATGCACTTGAGACTTCATTCCGTGTGACGGGCATTTTGTCACAGTTTTGTCTGTTGCTGTCAAGAGCTCCTTTTTGTCAACTTCACAGCATATGAAGCAGGAACTTCCCTCTTCCGTGCAAGCTCTCCCCAAATCTCTGAAGAGGCTCCAGCTAATCTCCTACCGCCGCACACGCACAATGGCATCCCGACAACGAGTAGGACTGTTCGTCGCGCTTTGCTTCATTGCGGCAGCACCACTTCATTCACTGAAGGTGCTCGGCAGTGCCAATGCGGGAAAGCCAACTGACCCGATCGCAGCTGAGAGCCGCTGTTCCATAGCATCCGAAACGGCGTCGACTGCGGGTGGCACAGACAAAGAGTCCTTCCTGGTTTCTCGAAGATCTTCTGTTTCGGAGACAGACCTTTCACAAGATGATGTTGGGCCTCAGGTGAAAGCAGAAGTTGAGCAAGAGGGGAACGCAGGTGATCGGCCACCAAAAGGAAGCTCCCGACGCCGTGACCAAGCTTTTGGTTATGGAGGGTACTACAGCTACGGCGTCGGCTTTCCAGGCTTCATGCCCTATGGTGGCTACGGGCTTTTTGGAGGGTTTCCGAGGATCCCTGGTTTCGGTTTCATTTTCTGAAATAGAAAGAGACGGTAGTCTGCCTTGAGAGGGTGAGCACCCTCGCTGTTTATTGCTTTAACAGGTTGGTGCCTGCATCAGCTGTCCGTGTGTCAAGTAAACTTTTGAAACTTTCTCGGAGCTGGGAAATAGAGTGGAAGAACCATCTCCGCTGAGCTCTGAAATTGCAGAGGAGGTGTGTGCAGAATTCCAGCGAGACGATATGCCAAAGTTTCCACTGCCTGTAGAGTGAAAAGCTTGACGAAAATTTTTTCGTGAACTCAGTGTTCTCTAGAAGAGTGCTTCGTACACCAAAATCAGAATCGCTGGTATCACCTGCCCTCCGAAACCACGAGGCATCGACCTCTGCTAGGTAATGCTCTATTTTTAAACCTATTGTGGAGGTACCCGCATTGGTTTTCTCGGGCACACCGGAGCTGCTTTTCAAAAGTGTAAACTCTGCAGCATGTTCCTGAGATCGAAGAGAAACGATATCTGCACAGCTATTCGACACGTGCACAACAAGGAAAATGAAACCGATGTATTGATCATGGACAGAGGCTGTCTGATAGGTGCGTGTTATCACATGAAATTAAATTTGAACACCTGCAGCGACTGGAGGTGTAAAGTATACGCACTCATCTCGAATAAGCTCCCCACCCGAAGTGTCTTCGTATACCATCCATTATCGGCAAACAGTTCGGCGCTTTTCCCATACAAACAACGGCAGCAGTGTGCTAACATCATATATCGATCTCTTCTTGAACGATCTACGGGGTTGTAAAAGGGGAGCACGAGCTCTTCCGTTACATAACCTTGCTTGGGTGGAGCACCAAAAACTTGGATTCTTCCTAGTAATGCAGAGCGATGAAGTTTGCGACTACCTGTCTCGGAATGTTGCGCGCTGGAGATGATTTGTTTCGTTTGCGCAAGCAGAAACGCGCTAGCGCGCATGGCACCTTTTCAAGGCACGAAATGTTCGCTTTTCCTCTGGACTACAGTGAAAAACGTGCTTATTGCAACCACAACTAAGTGTCGTCAAACCTTCGTGCGGGCGTGTATGGATTTGGTAAAGCTTTCCAGCAAAATAGAGAGATGAGCAACTGTAGAATTGGTATTAGTAAAGCCACCCGTTAGCTGTGGAACGAAGTCGAGTAGGTTCGGGCTTGGTGTGCGGGAAGCAAGAAACATCAGATGCGCTTCGAGAGCTGTTTTGGGGCTTCTGTTCTCAAAAAGTAGACTGGGGATTTCTCACTGTGGTGGTTGAAAGGCATGTAACGTGTCTGCGTTGCTTTGCATTGCTTAAAATGATCGCCCTCTCTATGGCTACTTCTACAGTGTGATGGAGACACAAAAGCGGAACTCTGTTTGCCTGCTTATCGACCACGGAAACCTAACTCGTAACAGTGCAGGCCTCAAGCCGTGTACACTGTCGGGCATGCACATGCATCGAAATTACGCCGGCTGACAGAGTCACTCATACCGGCATATGAGTAAGGCAAGAAATGCCCTGCCATCGGCGAAGCTGCTCTTCACCGCTGGGAAGATGTTACCCCAGACCCTGCCGAGATTCCTCGGGTGAGCGACAACTGGGGACCCCTCTTCAACAACACCACAAGTTTGTCCGCAATCGAGTCCCGCCCGTGTCGATTCATTCAACTGCAGCAATGGGATTACTGTGTGCCGTCCTACTGGAGTAGCGGCTGATAGTGTGTTTCCTGAGGAATCTTCTTGCTTTTTGATTGGACGGGAAAGATTGGACTACCTCGAGCAAGGCAGAAACGACGGTTTCGGGAAACCATGAATTCAGATGAGGCGCTTGCAAAGAAGCAGATGTACCAGTACATCACAACGAGTGCCGAACTGAAACAGCCCACCGCAGAGGTAGAAAACGTTGTAGATCTGCTTGCACCATCTCACTCTTCCAAGGTTACTGAAACTGTCTCGCACATTCAATTCTCGGGACGTCTTTTGTGAAAAGCGGTCTATGCCCCAAAGACATCGCCGTTCTCACTTCCATACTATAGTGGCCACTTTCAAAATGGTCTTGTAGGTGCGGGATGTCTTTTGACAAAAGCACCTTTCTAGTGTTCAGTTTGATCTGTACTCTACAAACCCGCAATGGGTTGTCAGAGTCAATGCTGCGTACCTCTACAACTGATGATACCATTCACGTAAACGCTTTGGCTCCCATATTTCAAAAGGTGTTGTACTGGCGTTTTACTTGAACAAAAAATGACGTTTCAACGGTGGGAACAGCTACTTCTGAACCTTGGAATACGGTCGCAGGGAACGTACACAACACGCGGATTTCTGGCTCAAATGATGCCACCCTGTCTTCAGCAGTTGAGTCCAAAGTGAGCGCCATTGTTTGAAAATGCTGCGGCTTTGCCGTTTTCCCAGAGGCCTGCTCCGAGGCTCTCCACACGGCTCAGGAAATGGCAAAGAGGATCGCCGACGAGAAAGAAGCTCTGCAGGCGGCCCTTGAAGAGCAGGAACAAACGCACGCGTGTCAAATCAGGAACTACCAACTGGTACGTGGGTGGTTTTTAGAACAAGCGCACGGCACCAAGCATTTCTACCGGAATTCCGCCTCGCGAGTGTCCGTCTGCTCACGGCGTGGTTCCCGATGCGTATGTGTCACTGGCAAATGCCATCGGGTCTGTTATCAGTTGCTCACTACTTTCCGGGTTACCACCGTAATTCCTGAGTTGTCATTCTTAGCACTGCGCTTGGTACAGCAAACATCGTCGTAGCTTGAAAGCTAACAGGTGTGGCGCTTCCAGGTACTGGCGAACGCAAGTGTCGCGTATGCACAAACAGCATGTCTCTTCCATTAGGAGGTAAGAGTAAGCAACTGCGAAGATGGTGTGACCTGTATTCAGGAAATGAAGAGCCTG
Organism: Hammondia hammondi; assembly: GCA_000447165.1. Lineage (NCBI taxonomy): Eukaryota > Apicomplexa > Conoidasida > Eucoccidiorida > Sarcocystidae > Hammondia > Hammondia hammondi. The sequence goes on from AVCM01004292.1 coordinate 5,635, forward strand.
CAGGCCCGGATGGAACATGTGACCTCTGAACTGTTGGGGACACAAGAAGAGCTGTGTCGTCTTCGTTCTATCAACGCCGAGGTCAGCCATCCGTTTAACTTTCCAGTTACACCGGCTGACCGACAGAGGCCCCCCTCTTTGAGTAACAGCAGGTTTCCCAGCAAGGCTGCGCAAGCCCAATTCCTTCAATCCAGGACTCAAAACATCAATCCTTTCTTCACAATGCCTTAACTTCGAAAGACGTGAATTCCTACACGAACATCCCCTAAATTTTTGCAACGTGGAACTCGGTTTGAGGAGCAACCAATGGAAATGTTCGCATCCCTCAGAACTGTATCCGTACTGCACTCCTGTCTCAGTGCTGCTCTTCCATTCCATCCTCCGAAGTTCCGGGTTCTGTATTGCAGTTGGAATCTAACGTGGCAAATGCCGTCAAGCAGGCTCGAGCGTACAAGGCAGACAAATCCGAGCTGAAATGCAAGCTGCAACGCCTGTCGCAAGAGGAGAGGCTCCGAGCAGAGGTGAGGAAATTTTTTGCAAGGATGGCGTATCGAGATAAGTTGAGAAGGCTCTGGAACCGGAAAATAAAAAAGTGGCGACCACACCAGGAAGCTGCTCTACAGTATGTTCAATTGCCCATCTAGAGCAAGATGCTGTCAGTGTTTCTGATCACCAGTGCAGCGCGTTATTTATCGGCCATCCACGGCGTGCCACGGTCTCTCTACATTTCTGTTGTTCTCAAAAACCTAGGGAATGTTGTGAATTGAATTTTTCAGTTTTCTGAGAACGTAGCATTCAGTGATGGTCCGGCTAGAGGTACTGAATCGTCTTCGGTGTGTCAAGGTACCTTTCCCCTGGAAGTATGTGCTACGAGTTGAACTACAGGCTTCGATTGTGAAGGTCTTTGTTTTTACCGTATTCAAGTTCTATTTTGCTTTTCACGACCATCGCATCAAGCGCAGCAAGTAAACTGGCATCCAGCGTCGAGGCCGTGCTTCATTGTGGTGCGCATGTTTGACACAATCCAGCGATATATTCTTTGGATGAAAAGCAAAGACTATATGCTGATCGCGGCCTACCGCTGCTTCTTTTCAGGAAGCTCAAAGGACTTGCGACGCATTGAGCACCGAGGTCAGGCACGCACGTAGCAGTGCCGAGAAACTCGCTGCAGCTCTAAAGGATTGCCTGCTGGAGAAGTAAGAAATGCACGACTCTGTATGGGTGCCGCATACTCGGATAGTGTGGCGGCAGCTCTCCATCTATGTCAAAGGAGATATCCTGCTCAATAACTAACTCACCGATGGAATAGTTTCAAACGCATGCGTCCTCCACATCGCTGAGAGTGAATTTGTCGAGGGCCCGAATCCACCAGCCGCATTGCAATCTCCGTTTCCTCGACACCGCACCAATTTTAAGGAGCAAGAAAGCGTGTTTGTTTCGCCCAGGGGTTGTGATGTATTGATGAGCGAGAGAAGGCAGTCGATCTCTGAGTGAAGCGATGACAGCCAAACTGCGAAGACTCGCGTGTCTCTTAAAAACACGCGGAATCTTCGCTCTTCTGTCTTACTCGCCTCTGGGTTCTACACTTAAAACCAAGATTGCTGAGGTGCTGTATAGTTCTGCTGCTGAGTGCGTCCGTTGTAGGCGGAGTATCCTGTCTTTCTTGACGGAAGTCTTCAGCACGCCGCCTGACACCTCTACGCTGATCAAGCCTAGCGCGGTGCAAAATGCCAAGGTAAATCAAGGATGTAGAGCTCCGTATCACGCAACTCCACTTCGAAGGCCACACAGCTAGTGGTGGAGTTCCTCACTGTTTGTGGAAAGCAAGCGGCGCCGGGACGAAATCCGAGGGTGTGCGTTGTTAGTCGAAGTCTTCACCGAGCGTTCTGATGGCGCTCCCGACAAATCATTCCATATCTTAATGTAAGGCAGTGTTTCTGCAAACCGTTTCTCATTTGTCTGTCTTCTGGTTCTATTTCTAGTGTGAGTCTGCACGCGAATGTGCTTGTGTCTACATGGTGATTGGTTCCTGCTGCCGCGTCCTGTCACTTAGTTCTCGTGAGTCTTCAGTGTTCGTTCGACACTTTGGAATTGGTTTCCCTTCCACTGTGCATTTGATGTTGGTATTCGCACGGCTCGAATCTTCGTTTTAAACGTCTGGTTCTGCCTCAGCTTGGAGGACGGGAGTTGTTAGGCCTCATGGGAAACCTGGAAATCGAGATTCACGACGCGGCAATGCATCTTCACCATATGGTAAGCCCCCTGTGGCGGTGTTCCTGTCGCAACTAGAATCTTCTACTCCTCTGTTGTCTGCCCCATAGTCGCTGTTCTCAGCGTTTCCGTGGAGTCGAAGCATTACCTACCGCCGTGCTGGTTGCCAGCTTTACGGCAGTTTTGTCTTCAAACCTTCTTCAATTGCCAAAGACTAATTTAAATTCGTACTACGTACTTTAACCAGTGCATTTCGTTTCTCACACGGATTTTATAGAACCTGTGATATTTAGAGTGTATAAATGAGACTGAGGGCAGGTCACTTCCTCAGGACCTTTTGTTCAAGAAGAGATGCGGAAGAACCGATTGTGTCGACACGCGGCGGACTTCACGCTAGTAGTGGTGGCATGGTCCCCCCTGTGCTCCGGGCAGCTGCAACGAATACGAGAAGAGTCGAAGTACACCGATACTGTCTTTGATTCCAACCTGCAAAGTTTCACTGTTGAAGAGCTCATTCACCGTCTTTTGCAAGAGCGACAGGACTCAGGTGGAAGCTGCGTGCTTGAAGATGCCTGCCACTGCCCAACTCTGCCCGGTAAAAAGCTAAACTCATCGTGACTAAAAAACACCCGAAATTGTGAACTGCTAGCGAGGGGAGTTTTCATCGTGCAGTGGCTTTGTCTTGCCTCTGGTGCCAACTTCGCTGCTAAACCTCAATGTTTCCCTGCGGTTCATCTCTCAAAAAACAGGTGGGTCAGCCGAAGCCTGTTGAAACACGAACCGCGAAGATCATCTCGCTTTCCCTAAGATGCAACTACTTTGACACCATGTCCAGGATCGACGAGTGTCTCACTCATCCGCCGTGAAACTGTGAAACATCATCCGTGCAAAGGAGGCTATTCCGTATCTTCCATTCTCTCCTAGCGCCACCAGCGTTTTGGGTGGAACTGCTTTCAGCAACGTAAAATAGGCTAGAAGTACCATTTAGGCACGCTATGAGTTACTTTTCGCACCGCAGAGTATGCTCGAAAAAAACATTAAGGCACGACAGAAATACGTCTGTCTGTCCGTCTGCACCGCAACGCTACGTGCCGAAACCTGTTCACATCCTTGTCGCTGTTGGCAGTTCGCTTGTGTGGCGATGTGCTCCTCAGTAACATGCCGAATTGACTGGCGCCTCGAAAAGGATCGTTACCTCAGACTTAAGCACGTCATCAACAGAAAAGTTGCGCAGCTTCTCAAGGTGCAAAAACTCGCGAAATCTGGAGCTGCGGCGGCTGCCAACAGGTGCCCGCTGTACTAGAACCAGACATGCACCTTGAAGGTCTTTGTGGCGCGAATGCAAGTTCTTTTGCGCTGTTCATGACCATTAGGTTACATGCATCAAGTGTAGTGGTATCCAGCGCATTTCTGAGAAACCAGTGTCTGTGTACAAGCTGTACGAAGACCACGATATTCCCTGTGGTAGTAAACCTACGCACGGGGCTTCGGCACGGCGGGGGCAGCAGGGAAGCACGGACTCACAGTTAGTTAGTTGAGACAAATTTCTCTTGGAGATATCGTGGCGGACTTACGGGGAATCAGTGCCCACATGCTCTGTGCATTCGGAACCGGCTGGAGGGTATCTACTGGACTCCTTTTGATTCGGCGTAATTGCGTGAGTGTCTGTTATAGTTTGTGTGGTCTTATCCTTTTGAAAGAGCGCAAAACGCGTAGACACACCCTGTCGTTCTAGTGGAGAGGCGAGAAAGAGGCCAACTGGAAAGGTAGTTGCCCAGAGTCCGTTTCTTTGCCTTTCTTTTTTTCCATTGTCCGCCTGCCAGCTTGATGCCATTTATTTGTGCGCTCGGAATCGCACGCTGCAATGTGCCTTCCGTGTTTCTTCCATCTTGCGAGCGAAATTCTTTGGTCACACGGGGAAAAAGCAGTCCGTGTGTGTCCGAGCAGCCGTGTTTCGTTGCGTGGACTCTAAGTGGTGAAAAGAGGTCACCCGTCTCGTTGCTCTTGCGGGTTCGCTGAAGTCAAAACGTCTGATCTGTTCCCCTTTGTGTACATGCGTCCTACCTGTCTCGGCGGGGTCTGAGTTAAAAATGTTGTTATGACCCAGACACCGACCGACGGAATCTCGCTTCGGAAACCCGGTTTCGGGGACGTTTTTGAATCAGAAACATGGTGTTAGTTGCGACAACTTTCGAAAGGACCGCCACTCGGGTTTGCCACAGAAACGAAGAGTATCAGCATCACTCTTACCGTTTTCCCGTGATCAGGAGCACCTCTTTGCAGTGTCCGTTTACGGGTTATAGTAGGGAGATGGCGAACCAATGAACAGAACTAATAAATATTCCCCCCGTCTGTGAACCGTAGTGTTTTCGCCCTGTTCCTTCTGGATGTCTACCTCCTATTCGCGTTTTCTGAAGTAGTCACAGCTGTCGAGGAGTCCTCGCAGGAGTCGAACAACTACGCAAAGAGCAGATCTGCGGAATCTCGCGCTGTCGACAAGAGTGCCAACAGTAAAGGGGTAGCAGTCATCCTTCTATTGCGTCTGGACTTCCCCCCCCCCCCCCCCC
>AVCM01004432.1:0-10845 GCA_000447165.1 Hammondia hammondi
CTGCATGCATGCTTACACGTGGACGCGTGCACCACATATTTAATCCTACACTTCTATGTATCTTTATTTCGGTGTGTGTGTATGTATACATATATATATGTTTATGTATGTATGATGTAGATATTCATAGTTACCTGAGTCGAGGTTTATATATCTGTACACATCTTGTCACAGGTGACGTGTTGCCGCGCTGAGGAAGGTGGAGGGACAGACTGGCAGTTTCATCACGTGTGCATGCGTTTCTGTGAGAGGCGGTGATGTGTCCGCATGCACTTTTGCTGTAAATTTTGCGTTGAAAGTTCTCGAATATTTATTTCCTTTTCTCTTGGCATCTCGCGCTGTCTGTGTACTCCAGGCGACGAGGAAACGTCAGTCGCGACATGCCCAAGCCGGGGACTCCTCTCTACATCGTCCACGCCTACTTGCCAGCTATTGAGTCCTTTGGCTTTGAAACAGATCTACGGTAAGGTTGAATGCGTAGTGGGTATCTTTCTGTATCTCTATCTTTCTCCATCTGTCTACTTCTCAGTTTTTCCTTCTACATCTATCACTGTCTATCTCTCCATCTCTCTTTCCCTCTGTCTCTCTCTATCGGTCGATGCCTTCATATCTGTCCATATCTCCTTATCACTCTGCATCTGTCTATCTCTCTCTATCTGTGTCGACGTGTCCATCAATATCTGGCAGCCCGTTCTGCCTGTGTATACCGCGCAGGATCTGTCTGTATCTATCTACTGGTGTGTATGTGCGTGGATGTATGCACAAGTAAGGGTGCACGGGTGCACGAGGAAAGTGTCTCACGGGATTCGGCGTCTTGGCAGTCGTTGAGAGCACAGAGAGTCGCTACTGGAAGAAAACGTTCTGCGTGGGAGAAGACATAGTGCCCCGAGCGTGTCATGTCGACTTCAGCCTTGGGCACTGAAGTCACCCTCGACCCTCCTTGTGTGTCCACGAGTGCCGGCGAGTTTGAGGGGCGCCTGAAGCTTCGATTTTCTTTCCGGATCCAGCCTTTGATATCCTGCTGGCTTCACGTGTGTCGGCAGCTGTGATGTGACTCAGAGGAAATGTTACTATACATCGTAACGGGCACTCTGCGTGAACGCCAATACGGTGCAGAGACGTGCCGTGAAGTCACAGAGGGCGTTCCATTTCTGTTTGTGTCTGCAGAACACACACTTGCGGACAGGCGTTCTGTCTCTCGATGTTCGACCACTGGGCAATCGTTCCGGGTGACCCTCTCGACAAAGCCATTCTGCTGCGACCCCTGGAGCCCGCTCCCGCGCCGCATCTCGCCAGAGAATTTCTGCTGAAGACGCGACGGAGAAAGGTGAAGAGAGACAGCGAGAAAGATGGAGGAAGGTCAGATGCGGAGTTCAAGAGGGGAGACGAATTGGAGAAGGAGCGGACGAGAAGGGGGGAAAGGGAGGGAGAAAGAGAATGCAGGAAGAAGAGCATATAAAGAAGAAGAGTAAAGGAGAGTCAGAGAAGGAGAGTGAGACGCAGAGAAAACGGGGCAAAGTGTGGAGAGAGGCAGACAAACGAGAGATGACAATAGGAAGAGAAAGGTGGAAGAGGTAAGAGAACCCCAACTTGAAAAGAAAGGACGAAGCGAGAGGGAAAGGAAGGTCTCATGAGAGTCGGAGAGGTTTCGAAAAAAGGAAAACCCGTGGACGGCAGTGCGTTGCATTTCTGTTTGTATCTCAGGGTCTCAGTGAAGACGTCTCGATTGCCAAGTTCTTCGATGATCCTATGTTGGTCAACATCGCGACAGATTTGCAACAATTTCTTTAGACTGACACATGCATGCTTTGGCGAGACAACCGAGAGAGTCTGTTTCACAGGATTCGCTCTCGGACCTCTGCTTCTGCGTGCACGCGCCGCGCCCATCGTGTCTCTTTCCTGCGAGAGGCTAAAAAGAGTCCGTTTGTGTTTCTCTGTCACTCGGGATGCCGAACAGATCCGCTTTTCTGGGAAGTCTGTTTTTTGTCCCGACTCTCTCTTTCAAGGAGAGAGTCCGACCTGCCTGGCGTCGCACCTAGACGCTAAGTGCCGTGGTGGAAAAGGAAAGACAGCTGCGGGCTCTCAGTTGTTAGGTGGACGTCCACCTGAATCGGGGTGACCCGCTGGGAAACAAGAGGGCACCTCGGGTATCCATCGGAGGCCAAAACTGCTCTTCCAGGCGCGTGGAAAACTCCCCAGAAGAATTTCTTATCCGCACTGGTACACACAAGCATGCACATTTGAACATTGATCTGAAGGTGCATGCATCAATACGTGCATACAAATTTGTGTGACGGGTGAATCTCTTCCCATCTAGAAAAACAATAAGTCTGGTGTTGTATTCTGTCAAAAACCTGCTGCTTAAGGAGCGCAGATGATTCAGAGGAAACGTGTCTATTTCGGCGTCTAGCCTAGAGAAGCAGCGAAGACGCTCGGAACAGTGTCTCAGCAGCACCGCTCTCTCTCTCTCGCCTGGCATCTGTTTCCACGAATACCCCTGTTTCACAAGCACGCCAGCATCTCGCAAGACAACAGAGAAGTTAATTACCGCCTGATGTCGGCTGTAGTTTTTTGTGGGTTCAGAAGTCGTTTTCCAAGAAAGACCGTGGTCTCCACATGGAAAAAGAAATTTGTCTGCTGTGTTCAGTGTGTGCGGGAACCTTCTGCTTCCACCTCCGACATTGTGAGGTGTATGTACAGCCAAAGGGGGGGCGATAGTAGCGACAGAAGCAGTTGAAAGCTTGTGTGGAAGCCCGGGAACTACCTGAGGATTTTGGACCCGTGCCGCGATGCTCGCGGGAAGACAAGTGACAGGTATCTGCGAACGTGTCGGACACAAGCTGCACAAAAACACTGTTGTTTGCGATTCCTGGATCAAACGCACGGCCAGGCGACTCTCGCACCTCGCGAGCGAGAAGAAGAACGCGTTTCTCTCGTATTCAGTCCACTGGCAAACTGCCGTCGAGTTCAGAGGCAGTCTTCTGCTATCAGAAGCGAACCATAGATCATCTGTTTTCCGCGAGCGGTGCCAGGTTTCGTTGTTTCTGAAAAGAGCTTTGGTCCATTTCATCCACGCCAGAAGCGTCTCGCCTTCACACAGGATGAATCAGCGGCTAGCTCGCGTGAACGCATGCACTGAAAAGTTCCTTGCTGCTATGTTGGAGCCTCGCCGCATGCTTCCAGACCACAGCCCCTATTGGAAGACATCGGAAGCACCTTGTTCCTCGTCACCTCTAAGTGTCTCAAACCACAGTCTGGCCCCGAAATTTTAAGAACCGACCATGTTTCCTCTCATTCGCAGTTGCGGATTCAACAGATTCCGACGGCACTGTCCGTACGCCTTTCGCAACGTGATGCAGTGCGCCGTCACTTGCCGAGGGTCTTCGCTGTGGCGGCACTGCTCAAAGGTGAATTCGCCGCTCTGCATGCACGGAGACTTCTGCAGACAGCAATTCAAATGGATGCAGAGAACGAAAATCGTGGGTGGAGGAAAAGGGAATGAAAAGAGACAGCAGATACAGGACCCGGGGGAACCGATGGACCTTTTCGGCCACTTTGAGCTTTTCTGTGAGAGAGCGAGTACTCGAAAAACCACTGCAATTCTCAACCTGAACTTGAAATACTCAAAGGACAAATCCGACGAACCAGAACCGTCAGTTCGCGAAATGCACAGTACACGGCCCTCGCCTGTCTATCTCCGTAACTCAATGAAAAGCCGACATGTGTGCTGGAAAAGCAAGAGGATCTCCACGCTGGGAGTCTCCTGCCTGATCCTTGTCTGTGCGGAAGACCCGTAGCGGATTCTTGCTGTTCTGGCACCTGTTGAGTAACTGGATGGTCGCTTTCTATTGAAGAATCCTTTAGGTCCAGACGAGAAGGAAAGCAGGAAAGAGACACGTAGAAGTAAGACGCAAACAGTTCTCGCAGACGCGACAGAGGCCAGGAAAAGCTAGTGGAGGTAAACGGCCCCTGAGACGGAAAAGAAAGAATACCTGATAGCATGCGATCATTTCCTCGTACAGGCGCTTGCAAGAGTTCGAGGCCTGTCTGTACGGCTTGTCCTCGCTCACGGGCAGCGACATTTTTTAGCCAGTTGACTCAGATACCCCGGCTAAAGTAAAACCACTCGCGGGAAAAGGGAGAAGCATGGAGAGAGGGAGACGCTAGGAAGACATGCGAAATAAGTTTGGAAGGGAAGTGGGCAGCGAAGGAGGAAAAGACAACCTTTTAGAAACGTTTACTCACACCGCGGACTGCAACGCCACAACTGGAACGGGACGGAGAGCATCTCGGAGACACTGCAAACAACTAAGTGAATCGGAGGTAAGCGTAGGAAGCTCTGACGCGATAGTATGCAACAGTGAACGGAAGAAGAGGTCCTTGAAGAAAAAAGAAGCATGAACTACACGCTTTCGAACGGGGTCGGGAGCCACAGACAACCGGCAGAGATGCAGGTAGCGGATGCATGCGAATGTAGGGGACAAGTCTACTTCACCGGGGACGCTCATCGAGGAACACGCGTCGAAAAATGGGAGATCCTGGAAACCTTACAGGAAAAAGAGGAAAGAGGAATGCAGACTCAACGGAGATGCGTATTTGTCAAGCGAACAGCCACTATACACGTCATGCCTTGTTTTTAAGAGAGTGCATGCGCGGAGCTGGGAAAGACGACGCGCGAGACTTGGATTCTGCTGAAACGCCGAAAACACAAGTGAGAAAATGCAAGGCTCTATCAAGAGAAAAAACCAATTGCTGCTCTGTAGTGCGGCGTTTGTTTTATTTTTGAAGACGGCACATGCATATGCTTTCAAGGAAGGTGGTCTTGAAGGCATACCGCGAGTATCAATCGGGTGTCCTGAACCTAAGGAAAGACACTTTGGAGATAACAAGATGGCGTTCGAATCACGATTAACGTTTTTCTTTCTCATACCGCGGTAGTGAACACATTTCATAAGCCAGGAGCTCGACAATATACACGCTGCATTAACGCATGATCCTGTACATGAAGTCACGCGCAAGCAGACAGTCTATCTTCACCATACAATAACAATTTCTCCTTTCCTTAATGTACGTGAGGCATATGTCAGGGGCGAAACCAACAAGGAGCTATGACTGCGTTCAGTTACCGGTCATAAAAATGTTATGTCCTTGACTCCTTCAAGCTGCAAAACTGCAGAGCAGTCACTTTGTTGAAGTTGCAATAATGGTTGAAAAGCTAGAAACGCAGATAGATGGTAATGTTCACTTTTTGTTCTCCGAGATTTGAATTTGTAGCTGCAACGACTTGCCCGACAGAAATGCAGCAGGGTGACCTGGACAGTAGGCTAGAACTCCAGGGACAGCAGTCGTCCGTTTCTGAGCTATTGCCGCTGCGCAAGTTTTTTCCACCTTGTATAGTTAGAGAGGGAAGCCCTTGACAGCAATACGTTGCTGGGAATAGCTTGAATAGCGTCTGTTGGGAGTTGCTCAATTTCATTTCTAATGTACGAACAAATCCACTGGATCTACTCGTCTTTTTGTGAAATACACTACCACACACCAGTTGAGCAAAAACGGCTTCGATCTTGAATGTCTGTCCTTGTGTTCCGGATCCAATTTCTTTTGTGCTGTTCATGACCATCGTGTTACATTACAACAGCGCGACGAGGATCAGGCGTCTCGAGGGCGCCAGACGTCTCTATTTCATGTGCAGGAAAAGGAACTCGAAGAACGGCCGAGCATTAACCTCCAGAAAATCGGAGTGAACTGAACAAGCCCTTCGGATTGGTCTCACAGATATGCAAAATGTCAGACAGAAACATGCGCTTCCAGCATTGCTCATGGATGCTTTTTATCCTTGTCGTCAGCGCTGGGAACCCTAGGGAAAACGGCAGTGATTGGCGTATAGATGTATTGGTGGTGAAACGCCTCGTGATCTGCCTGTCACGGCACAGACTTTTCTCGATGGTGTTCTTTAATAAAACTTGTACGTCTGTGGTACATGGTATTCGGCGTAGCATGGAATCTCCACGGTACGGAGGACTTTTGTTTTGTAACACTTTGACCCAGGTGAACACTGCCAGAGGGAATCGCCGCGGATGCATGTCTTCAGAAAGCAGGGGTCAACTTTCTGTCCTCTCGTGTTGTTATAGCGAGCTATCTCACTTAGTGAAATGTAATGTGCGAGTTGTCCTCTCCGTTTGTAACAGCCCCGAAGGAGTTATTTACACGAAAGGTATTAGTATTCAACGAAACAATTTATTTTGGTGGTGAAGAGCGAGCGAACTTGCGCCAAACTTGGAGTTGCGTTTATATTGAACCCATGGACTCCTTCAAGTGGTCGGTTCTTCCGCTTCGCTGTGCTGTCTGGTTTTGAGCTGCTTTGGCAGCTGCAGAGCCGGTTTCTCTTCTCTCTGTATTGGCAATCGGTCTTCAGCATCTGCGCTCTTCTACAGTCAATTGCACACGCAAAATTCCAGGCCAGCGGATAACTGCATCAGTGTGCTTGGGTGAGTATGTATGTATGGTTCTGCGTTTTGGTTGTGACATCGTGGTGCCGTCAGCTGCAGGCTTTTTGCCCAGTCAATACCATGCCGGCGGATACACGCATTCAACCATAATTGCAAGAATCTATTGACGGTGGTTTCCGTGTTTGCAAAGTGATTCAGAGGTTGTTGACACACAGAACGTCGTTCAAATTCAAGATAAGGAAGGCCGCTCCTCCTTGGGACAGGCTCAGCCTGGTTCATCGTCCAGCTAGACTGTTGCACAACACCTGCTTATTCCATTTGTCTCTCACACATCCGCCGTGAACGCTTCGTTCTGCCTTCATAAGAGCGGTCGACGCCCGCAGTTCCTACGCTTTTCTAGTTGGTTCCATATTGCCTCCACGGCTGGCTGACACCACAGCAGTTTTTGACTCAGAGTTCCCACGGAAAGTGTTTTCCGCGTCTCGCTGTTAATCAGGTCTCACGCCAGAAACCCGGCACTTTTTCATAGCTGACATTACCATCGAAGCTCCACTGTTTGTTTTTCCTTTCCTTTGAGTGCCTCTGCTGCGGGCACCGCCCAGGCTGAGCTAAAACGAACTGTCCCGCATGTGCCTATCGTTGCTTCTGAAAAACGCTCGCCTTTTCTCCGGTATAAAGATGGCGCAGACTTCTTCGCTTCCAGCTGAGCTGTCGGAAAAGGACCTGAATGCGCCAATGCGCTTGTCAAAACACGACACCAGCACGTACTGGGGGAGGGTGTTTGATTTTCAGGAGAGGATCAACCCGCGCTTCATGTTTGTGAGCGAAACGGAGGCGCGCACGAGCGCAAAAATCGTCAGCCTGGCGAGACAGGGAAAGTGGAGGGAATTGCGACAGCTAGGCATCGACGAGAAGAAGCTCCAAAAATTCTGTCTTGTTGCCCAAAGCACCATCAATGCAAGCGACAACTCCGTTATTCATCCACTCTTCCGTCTTGCTGCCTTCTGCCCCGTCAATATTCCTATTGGAGGAGGTAAAGGCAGCTGATGTTCGAATTTCTGACAAAGTTCGGGTAGGGGTTCTCTGCACGCAGCTTGCACAAACCTGGGCTCTCCCTTGTTGCTTGTGTGCTGCTTTCCAGTAGACCACATTCTGGAGTCGAGGCTCTACCAGAAGCGTGTGGTCACCATCTAGAATCTCTCGTTCGTGTGAGACAGCTAAACTCAAAGAGACAGCTAAACTCAATGACGAAGTCTTATCCATACAGTTTCTCACAACCCGCCATGGGAAGGATGCTACGCCGACAATCTACAGTCCAATCTTCGTCGCGCGTGACTGAAAATACTGTTCTTCAGTGACTGGGTACCCACACAAAACTGGAGACAGGGCTTTTTTCGACGGAGTGGAGAGAGGCATGAGGAAAGAAGATGGAAGATGTTGAGCGATCATCTTGTCGAACCCAAGGGCATTCACTCCATTGTTCACACGATGAGACCGCGTTCCAACACATCCGCGTGAATAGCTCGACTTGAAATCCAACTCGATTTTGGGATTAACATGATCTGGAACGACACGAAAAGCGCTGTTGGCATCTTTCGCACATATCCTATCGTACAATGATTACCCTGCAGATGTCCGTTGCCTCACGTTTTCTGGACTCTGAGAACTCTTATAGGCATGCAGAAGAAGAGTGTGTGTCCGCGTGGACTGATGCTCTCTGCGATATTCCGACCACGTTTTTTCGTGCAGGCATGCTGTTGGCGCGACCTACTTTCGCGAACAGTGTCTTCTGGCAGTGGGTAAACCAGACGTACAACGCCTGTTTTAACTGGGCGAATGGAAACCGGTCTTCTTCGGTCGACGCGGCTCATGACAGAAGCGACATTATCAAAGGATACATGTAGGTGTTTCGCGTGCTCTTCTCAGTGTCCCTACACGTTCCACGAGGATTTGCCTCTCCAGTGTCTGTTGGATTTTGAGTCACGATTTCTTTCCCACCGCTGCTCAAATCCAGGAAACCCACAAGCAGGCGCGACAGTTTCCTTCGACTTTCTTAAAAAGCCTGGGTTAAGAAGCCTTGTGCAACATGGTGTTCCGTACGCCCCTCGTATCTATCGAGCTCGACAGTTGACGGTTGCGAGGTTTACAGAAGGGAGAAGGTCTATGCCTCTATGGGCATCAACGGGTTCTTGTTTTTGTGCAGACACACATGTATATGTGTGCGTATACGCATTTCTGTAGGTAGGCATGTATGCATGAATGCTTACACGTTTTCTGGTGTGTCTATACGCCTGCCACCATGCCTTATTCTGCAACTCTTGAAGCCTCTGTGCCCCACTCCTGCTTGCTTTTTCGTGTTTGTTGTTGGCCTTCTTCCTCCCTTCTCTTCTCCCTCGCTGCGCGGTGTATGTTGCGTGTCTTCTTTATCTCCGCTCTTTTCACCTGTCGTTTTCCTCTTCTGCAGAGCTGCAGTTTGCCTCTCAGTCGGTCTCGCTGTTAGCATGAATGGAATGCTGGCGAGGTCGAACAGCCAAGGAATCGCGCGCAGGCTGCTGCAGGCAGTCGTGCCCTACACAGCAGTCGCCACAGCGAATTTTGGCAACACAGCTTTAATCAGAGGACAAGAAATCCAAAAGGTAAAGAACTAAAGGGGGACTTCCCGAGTGGCATCCCGTAAAACTGCAGGCTGCATCCGCACGCACGTGTGTGTGTACACTTCACATTACCACAGAGATAGCAATACATGCAAATAAGTATTTGTGTCGAACAATGTGAGGAGCCGAGGTCAACGTCGCACAAATGAGTGCTTTGTTAGATAAAAATTTGATGGCGGTGAAGCCCAGCAAAAGAACATGACCCTCAAACTACACTGCACAAAAAAGACTTTTATTGGCTCCGTTGTTTTCCTGTCACAATGTTTCTCTCGCGTATTTTATTCGTGATATCCAAAGGCGTTTCCATTGTGTACCTGCAGGGAATTGCCGTCTACGATGCCGATAAGTCCCAAGTGGGGATCTCGAAGAAGGCCGCGACTCAGGCAGTCATCAACACAGGCATTTCTCGTGTGGGTAAGTGGAGGGTGCTCCGCCGCTTTTGAATATGAGTTTCCTTCTTGCTTCGGTGAGGATCACCTTTGTGTACAGGGCAGAAGCGCCGGCTAGGTCCCGAATTTTTGTGTGTCCTTTTGCGCGTTCACAGTTTTTCGCCTCTCAGGCCTCTTCAAAAGAAAATGTTCGAGCAGCGCGTGTTTGCCTGAGCAGGCTTTTGCGTTGTTCTTGCACCAAAAAGCGTTGCTTCACTTCTCGCGCAAGTATGGAGAGAAAAGGTGCCAGAATAATGTGCCTGTATCAGCAACTCCCATGGATGCCGACCAAATAATTGGCTTTCCTTTTTGTTTTCAGTGCTGCCTATCCCTGCACTTCTTCTCCCCTACCCCGTCATGAGCGTCTTCAATGCCCTTCTTCCGATCACTCGGACGAATGCCTTCATCAGGGTAAGACACCAAAGTGAATGAGAAAGCACAGGTTGACCGTGGAAGAAAAGTTACCCCGGAGAAACGAGAAACCCACCATGACCATGAAAAGAACGGATACCACGAAAGAGGGCGCAGACTCGCAAGAAGCGAATCGAAGGCGAAGAGTGCCCAAACAGAGGAGGGGCAGAGACCGCGTTCTGGTAAAAGGACGAGAACCTCCACCGCGAAGATGGTGACGCTTGTGAAAAGGGACACTTTCGACTTCAATCGCAAGAATGTGGAGTTGCCCTTTTCAGGTTGGCATGGAACTCTCAGTCATTTTCGGTTGCCTTTTCGTGGGTCTCCCTCTCGCCGTCGGCATGTTCCCCGAGTATGGCGAAATGGACGTCGAAGATTTGGAGCCCGAATTGCAGAAGGAACTGAGGCGCTCAGATGAGGCGATTCAAAAAGTCTATTTCCACAGGGGTTTGTAAGAGCGTGAGAGGGAAGCCGAAAGTTAGAACAGACAATTGAAAAGATTTCCGCAGTGTCGTTTACGGACCACCCTTGTAGGCCGACACACGCGGCTTTGAGTCTCGGAATTCCAGGAAAGAAAGAGCACCCTGAGCTCCTTCATCCACATAGATTTCGTGGGAAACTAGAACTCGCACCCGCCGGACGACTTGTTTGGCTTTTCAACGTAGCGCGTATCCAGTGAGTTTGATGTTTCAAATACGCCTGTATGAATCGAAGTCCTAGACGGGATCTTAGGGTTACGCTACACTCGAAACGCCTGCCAAGTCCCCGTGTGGGTACCGGCAGACACGGAGAAGATATACAAGAAGGTCACCCGGCAAAGAAGCCAGAGCACCCCTCGTAAACGGGGACCCGAGAAGAATGAGTTCCTCTTGCACCCCCTTTGGTTCTCTGAACCTCCTCCGT
>AVCM01004496.1:0-10166 GCA_000447165.1 Hammondia hammondi
TCGAGCCGCTCGCGACGAGGAGACGCCGAAGGGCAGCCGGTTGGAAGGAGACTCATATAGAGAGAGAAGGAGAAGCTGAATGCGCTGGAGCTCCTTCGGTGACAGTGAAACCGCACTTGTTCGTCTGTTCGTTTGAGAGAAAGTCGACACGCTTTTGAACTCCTCGTCTCCTTCCCCCCTTCTTGGCAGCCTCGTCTCTGCGAGAGACAGGGCTGCTTTTCCCTGCCGCGTCTCCGTGTGTGCATGCGCTTGAACACGTTCGCTCTCTTCTCTTTCTGTCGCATGCAGAGGAACGGAAGCGACCAGAGGAGAAGAGCTGGAGAAGCAAAAGGCGAGGGGTCGAATAAGACGAGAGAGGAGAGAATGAGGAATTCGCGCCCGCTGTCGAAGAATCTGGAACAGACACCGAGGATCAGAAAGAGCGACGTCTAGTTCTGTGTCCCTGCGAGAAGAAGAGCAAAGAGCAGGCGCGGCCTCACACTCGGTCTCGCTCTCTCCATCTGTCTCCCACCGTACAGGGTAGGCGCGCTTCTCGGCGCCGAAGGGACGAAAAACCCCGTCAGACACAACCCAGAAAGGAAAACTGATCTCTTCGAACGAAAATGAAGAGCCGGGATACGAGAGAGAAGAAGCAAAGGAAGAGGAAGAAGAAGGAAAAGAAGAGGAGACAGAGGGAGGACAAGAACCCGCTTCGTGTCGTGGCCGACTGAAGACCGCTTGCCGGGGAGGATGAATGCCCGTCATGGTGCTAGGGGAGACTTGGAGATCTCCATTAACCGTTCGACTGGTCTGAGAGCGAAGGACGCAAAAGCGGGTTGTCCTTTTCGTGGCCGCGAGGTCACGCGCAGGTGGGCCATCTCGGAGAACCCGAGAGAGGCCGCCCAGCGAGACCTCTCCCGTGATGGCGGAGCCTAGCGGATCTTCAAAAAGGTGTCCCGAGAGAGAAAACAGGAAGAAAAGGGGGAAGCAGAAGAAGAAAGAAGAAGAAAGGAGACGGAGGAGGAGAGCAGGAACAGGGTCAGGGGACTGGCCTATGTGTCCCGAAGACGCACCTTTATTTTTCTCCCGAGGACAACGTTTGTGTCCAGGCGAGGCCACAAATGAAAGGACGCAAAGTGCCAAGACAAGCTTGGGATGAAGAGACACGGGAGACGCTCGTCCTTCTCGACAAGGGCGCGGCCTCCAGGGATAAGGAGTGCGGGCCGAGGGAACTGGTCAAGAAAGGAAGCAAGTCGTCCACGGAAAAACGCGAGCAAGTAACCCAGACGAAAAGCTAGAAGAGATGGAAAAGAGAGAGTGGACAACAAGAAAGAAGGAAATCGAGGTGCGTCTTCTCTTCGCACGCTGGAACGAGTAGGAATCTAGGGAGAAACGAACTCTTGGAGAGACGTTACAAAAGAGAGAAACGACAGAAGACGTGGATTTGGAAAAAACGGGAAACAGCTGCGCCGAAACACGAGGAGACACATGCGATGATTGCCCCAGCGAGGAGACCAGTCTTTTTTTACGCTTGGTGAAAGTGTTGGAAGACCGTCAAGAAAAAAAGCAAGACAAACGAGGCGAAAACAAAAGAGATGGAGAGAGGTCGAAAGATGCCGGCATAAAAAGGAAACAGACTCATTTTTCACCCTTCAGTCTTGTCTTGTGTGCGCGCGGCTTCTCTTCTGCCCTCCTCTTCTGCATCTGACAGAACTTCACACCTGAGCATGCAGTCGCGCAAAATGTGCCACGGCGGCCGTTCCCTTGTGCTCAAGCTCTCTTCTTCAACTGGAGAAAGACCACTCTATCTCCTGTTCCACTTCAATACAGAATAACTCGGGAGTTCAGGTGAAGTGTTAATCACTCAAAAGGGGGGAAGAGATGAGCTGAGAAGCCGCCGTAAACCAAGCACCACCATGCGTAGGTTCCTCGTTGTGGCGTTTTGTTTTCTCAACGAAAGAGAAGGCCGGCGCAATAAAAGAACTACGGAGGAGAAAGAGGCAAGGAAAAAACAAAGTTAGTGCGAAAGAAGAGAGAACGAGGGACTTGCCTCAGACGGGCTGTCATGTCTTGAAAGAATGGGGCTTTGCCGCGTTTCTACTCGTTTGCTTGGATTTCTCGCTTTCCAGTTCGCTGTTGCTCAGATACTGCAACAAGGCAATGATGTGGAGGGAGCACGAGAAACGCTTCTCGCCGGCTGTCGCCTGCTGCCTCTCCCTTTCACTGATTCAGTGTCTGTGTCTTTGTCTAGTTGAAGGAGGTGTAGAATGTGTCACCCTTGATTTCACTTAAGGGACGAGAACACGTTGAAACTGCTTTCCTTCCACGTGCCGTTGGCATTTGTCGTCTCTTTTTCTCACGTCTGATGGAGAAGAATACTAAATATCGAAAATGCAGACATCTAATCGAGTAGATACAAGAAACCACGTATGGTGAAGTCTCGAAACTCTTCGCTGCCGCTTTCAAAACGATGGCGGTGAGGCACACGTGTCTACACATACTCTCACAGACTCCTTTTATACATTGTTTGTTTCAGCTCTATTCGTCTCACTCCAATTTCGTCAATCATTGCCACTGAAAATCAACTGGTGCTCTCCAAAGCCATAAACCGGAAAACAAACACATGCATGTTTGAGAGTACGGAGACGAAAAGCAAACTGAAGGGCGGGATAGGGACACAGCAGAACATGCTGTGTTTAAATAGGTGTGCGTTGCTGTGTGCGACACCGAGAGTTTCACCGTTTTCTATTTGAAGAAAATGAGGTTCTGTGCGTGCTAGGACACTCCGTCGAGGTACGCCAACGATGTGCCACTGGTAACGATTACCCGTTGCTGTCAAAGGACCCTGCTCAGACAGATACGGGAGAAGTATTGAAATGTGGCAGCAGCGTGGAGAGGATCCAGGCACCACTCCTTAACATCACATCTATCTTTGTAGATCGTATCTGTAGCATATTTTGCGGTGCAAAAAGCGCCTAGGATACTGAATTCGACTGCACCTATGTGATACAGAAAACCAAGTTCTTTTTGATTTCTGTATACAAACTCCCCTGGACTGTTTAAGACAGCTGAAATTGTTGGATTTCAAATCACAAGGCATTATGGTATTGTAATCATCCCAAATAAGCAGGCACGGTGCAAAGTCTTCGCTGTGTCAGCTGTCACAGTCAGCAGAAGCAATCGACCGTTTCATCAGTCCGAACGCCTGCCTGTCCCAGACATTTTACCCTCGCAAAATTCACGTTAATTGTTCTTCAACGTGAGTCAAAGACGAGTTGTTTTAACAGTTGTCACCACGCAACCAAGTGCTCAAACCACAAGGCGTTGGATGCTTGCTATGCGAGTCTCCGCACGTCTCACTGGTCCTCCTATAGACATGCCCTTTTCCGAAAATAGCCTCCACCGCCAGCCTACGCCTTTTCCTTGCTTGGCTTACGGCAGTACTATCAAGCATCTTCTTCGAAATAATGCTGCCATAAGAAGTTGGCGTATGTGCTGCTTGCCCCTGTTTTTTGTTGTCTTCCGAGCCGTGAAGATCGTCCAGGTTGCGGGCACATTCGCCCGCGTTTCCAGTGCTGACAGTTCTCCTGGTGATCTTCTCTGACTGTTTTGATATGAGGCCAACTGTCGGCGCCCGCCCTTTTGGTCCACGGTTACCAGTTTACCCTGCAGCAGTGCGTGGATCTTCAGAAAGACACAGAATCCGCCTGTAGAAATCTTGGTTGCTGACGCGATGAATTGACGCGGGGATCTGACTGTGATTTTACAAGCCTCATGCAGTGACTTTTCACTATAGACACGAACTCTTCAAATCATATCACAGGTCCATTTCTGTGAGCAGTCTCCGCTAGACACTGGTCACTGACGACAGACTATTCACCGGCTGCTCAACGATGTGCTATTGTCAGTGTGCCTCAGAGTTTACTTTCTAATCGTGAGGGGTATCGTGGCGGTTCCTGCTAGAAGACAAGGAAACCGGCTTTGCACGCTACGACAACCTCGTTACATCTGGCTCTATCCCTCGATTTTAGCTGCCTTAAGGAAAGGACTGTCGCTGGAAGCATTTGCACCCGAACATATATTTCAGTTGCATCGGATACGTCACTCAAGGATCTGAAAGACCGGTTGGCACGTACCGCCACGTTTCCTTCTAATCCGGGAATAACTAGGCACACAGGATACCCCCAAAATGGCAGTTCATTCCTCAGATTGGGGGGCGACCAAGGAAAAAGAATGTGACTTTGTGACACACAGACCATTTCACCTCTGTGGAAAACCTTTTTTCAAAATTCGTCGAAGACGACGTCCGCCTCCGTGTCGGACTCCCCTCCCTTTGCGGGATTGACCTGCCATGTCTTGCGTTCCAGCTTCCACACCAACGCATTACTTGCAAATCTAAACCACAGCATGCTTGATACATCTGTTGCAGTGAGAGGAGCATGTTTTTTGTGTATCAATTTGACTACGTTGGGAAAACAGCGACGCGTTCGGCATTCGAAAACCACACACTTGTTCCGTGCAGTCACAGCCGATTGAATCCCTGATGGTGGTAGGTATTTTCTTCTGCGTGTTAGAGCACGAGTGGAACAGCCCTCGTCGTTGACCTCAAGGTCGCCTGATGAGGACGTGAAAGGTTTCACCTCAATCCGACAAAGCAATTCAAAGGGTGTCCGCCTCAAACAAGTCGTTCGGTGGTACTGACATTGTTATTGTTTCCGATTGAACGCCGTCATCGAGTGACCATGAGCATACATCCATTTTACGACCTTGTCCTCCTCCGCACGCAGCTCAGTTAATCCCAATTCTCATTGTCCTCTTCTCAATCCGAATAATTCCCTTGTTATTCATCCCAATTCGAAATGGGCTCACTTGCTTCTTTGCGTGAATGCTGGCAGTCAATGCCCCCGACCCGTGACATAGACCCCCTGCAGCTGCAGCAGTTCGTCACAGAGATGACTCAATTTTGCTGGGTTTCTTCTTCACTTTGGCATTCGCCGTTTTACACGAAGGTTGTATTCATCAAATGCCTCTCCCCTAACTTGATATTCGTACAAGGGTGAGCACCTAACTCCCAGTTACGCACTTGACGTTACCAGGGGTGAGAGACCCAGGTTCGCCTCTGCGCTCCGGCACACGTCTTGAAGGTCTGCCCCTTGTTCGGGTCTGCAACTTGCACGAGTCTTGGAGGACACGCCTCCAGGGCATGGGGTACTTTATGCAGAAGTATTCACGCCAAAGTCCCATTTCACTTTTCCATCTTTAAGTCAATTTTGTTTTTTTCTCTTGGTTCGTGCGATAGGGATTTGAACTGTGCCGAATCCCTTGCAAGCAGTGTGGAAGATCGTTTCATGTAGACTCAAGACACCAGCCTGGGACCCGTTTCGTAAGGAGAGCGCAGTGTCTCACCTATCAACACATTACCGCAAGAGTTTCCCTTTTTGCGACAATGTCGGTCAAGAGAGATAGATGTTTTCAGGGCTTGAGAGGCCTCCAATGTGCCGCTCGGCTGGCGATTACGGTCGGGCTTGTTTGCTTGTCAGCATGTGGAGCCGAGGTGGATGTACAGATTCCCACTGAGGAAACTCCAGTTTCCTGTGGCGACACAGAACCCAGATTTGTTCCGCTATCTCTCTCAAAGAATAACCTTTCTCGGTTGATCAAGTGTCCGGTTGGTTTGTCTTTGTTTCCGAAGGTGAAAGGGGACGGCTCCGCCGCACAGTATTGCGAGGACTCGACCTGCACGAAAAACCTCGCCTCCATTGAAGGATTGACGCTTGAAGAAAAACGTGATCCACAAAAAGAAGAGGCTGCAGAAACTGCAGAACTCCACCAAACAGAGGGTGGCAACGAGAAGGTGTACACGCTCAGATTGAGCCAACAACCGAGTCAATCAGAAACCCTATATTTCCAGTGCAGGTCCATCGAGGTGTCACAGCCTGAATCAACATTCAAAACAGGCACAGAAACGCCGTCTGCCCAGCCGACAGCAACGTGCACGTTTCAAGTTGCTGTCCACGGCTCACAGCCCTTCTCCGATGAATCAGAAAGTGAGTTCGGAGTCACGTGACCGCTGCCTTGCGAAACTTAGCTAGGCCTGAGTGATCAGTTGTCTGTTCAGATGTGATGGAATAAAACCTGATTTAAATACAATGAAAATTTAGATATCCTGGGACTCTTGCCGGACAAACACGACGGCCATCGGGGTTCTCTTAGTATAGCCATCCTTCACTGGCGGAGTGCTGTGCTATGTGCCATGGTAACATTCATGATAAACTGAAATGAGTCAGCGTTACAACTCTTCTCCAAGAGCTCCCGTGGAGTGACCTTAGCTGGAGGAGCTGTCGATCCACGGGTGCTTCTTCGGTGTTTACAGTCATTTCAGGCAGCGATAATGAATTGCTCCTTCATCTTACAGTCGCTCACCTTACCATCTCCTTCATTAAGTGCTGCATTTTCTGTTTTGGCTCAGTCTCTTTCTCATCCACTGACTTTCTCTTTAGAATAGAGTGCGTCAGTGTATGGCATGCTTGCCATGTGCCTGTTTGTGTTCTCCCGGACACTTCATTATTTTATTTTTCGGCTTGGAAATGCAAATCGAACCTTCCTTTTATCCCCTGTTCTGTCAGAGGAGTGCACGCTCGGCCAGACTTTGGCGGAAGTCACCCTCAAATCCGGGTCAAACAAAGTCACGTTTCGGTGTGGAACGGGCGGAGTTTTGTCGCCTGCAAATTTCGAAAAAACGCTCGATGGAGAAAACTGTGCCAGCGAAACGAGTCTCGCTGGCCTCGACTTAGGTGCGAAACTTGTAGAGGGGAATTCATCCAGAACAGAAGCAACGGTTCCCGCCTATGCGCTGGAGGTCTCCAAGTTTCCAACTGACTCGAAACACGTCAGGCTGTGTTACAAATGTGAAAAGCCGTCTGCTACACAGAAGTCGCCGTCGGTCCCGTCAAACACGGAAGCGTGTAAGATCACAGTCAATGTGGTGCCAAACCCGAAAACAGAGCCGGAACAACAAGAGGAAGAGGGAACCGAGGACGTGGAACCTGGCGATCAAGAAAACCAGAAGCCGTCAACAAGCGATGCTCGAGACCATCCCACTCACAGCTTCGGTATCGCTGGCGCCCTTCTCCTCTCCTCTGTGCTGGCGCTCAACCAAACAGTTTAAAAGGGACGGTAATTTGCGTCTCAGTCCTTGCTCCGGAAGACCTAAGTTCGTTTGCACTTCCCCATTATCTAAGGGCGAGTAAGGATGCTCAAAAAAGCAGCATGGCACATACCAGTCTACAAGGTTGACGGCCGTTTATCGCTGCTCCTGGTGGTTTCACACCCATGCAGAAGTGATGTCATTCCGGTTCCTGTCCATCATTGTGCAATTTGATCCCTCCTCTCGGAATCCCCTACAGTCTATAAATGCCCGCAAGAGGCTTCTGCATTTCGTGGCCAGGCCGGCACACAGCGCGTCTGACCTGGGAAACTGCGGGCACGTGTTCTTCCGTGGGTCGGGAGGTAGCACATCTAACTTGGCTAAAAGGCCAGTGCAGGGAACTGGCGGACACGGGTGGGTTCTTCTTTTTCAGTCGTTGATGCCACAAAGTGGTCGTGAGGCGTGTTGCAAAATCGCAACTAAACCTTGAAAGATGCCCTCTTTCGTTCAGGTAGCGCATATTTTTTGTTTCTGAACAAGGTACGCGTTGATTGCCACGTTGTCTCCGGGTGTGTCGGCCGCATTTCGAGACACAACTTAATATTCGGATTACTATTATCTTTCGTATTAATAGCGAGAGGAAACTTCCACTCAGACGCTAGTATAATCAGTAGATCATACTGGAAAACAGGTGCCGCCGCCACGTCACGTCAGTCGCAGAGTTCGTCACCGGGTGGTCAAGGCTCGTCTCGCTTGGGAAGATCTCCAATTTCGTATAGGATATGCTTCATTGTAACAGATTGCCGCCCCTGGGTCCCAGCGAGCTAGGACGACGGGTCAGTCGACATCTGAGCATCGATATGAGTGAATATTTTCCTTGGCAAGCCTCTTCAGGCTAAACCACCCAAGCGACCAGAGGAGTCCAGACTGACGCGAGCACTGACACTTTTCCCGCAAGACTGAAAAAATGTTTGTCATCTCCATATTTACCGTACTATTCGGAATGATCCACTCTTTCGACCCCTGTATCTGCATCAAAGCGTAACCCCAATTCGGATTCCGTACGTCAGCATCGCTAACTTGGCGCCCTGGCCAAGCCTTGAGGATTTCCATTTGTCCTCGGGCTGCATCTGTGAATTAATTGTGACTCTTCCTCGTTCCCTATCTACTGCGCTCGTTCGTACAGTATGGTACAAGCCAGTTCTCTTATTGGCATGTAGGAATTGTACCTGCCTGGCATTTTTCGACTGGCTGTTGCCACCCCCACAGACAAACTGAATGAGGACTGACGCGGTAGTCTGCAGCTCCGTTTTGCCCACTCCTGCCCACGTATCTTCTCGTTTTGCGATTCAGAGTGCGTACATCTGCGACTTGCACGCAAGGTGCCTTTCGTCATGAAGCTAGAACAAGAGGGGACAACTCTTTTCAGGGCTAATTTGCATGTTCTTTCCACCCAGCCTCTTCAAAGCATGACTACAGACTGTCACCGCCACCTGAGAACCGCGGTGAGGTAGTTTTCCCGGTAAACATCCACAAAAAACCCATCGATATACACACACATCTGTCCTGTCTTGTTTCGAGCACATCGATGAGCTGTTGCCTCTAGAAGAAACGGGTTAATGCGGCTACAACTTCTTCCTAGTTTACACATACTCCGGCCTTCCATATATTCACACCACTGGCAGTGCTGGCCTCATTCTCTTCCAAAGGAAAGATCATCAAGCGCGCTTGCTGTACTTTTTGTGGAAAACCGATCACCCTACGCTCGAGTTTCCGTATTTTCAACCGTACTTTCTCTTCAGTTCTCTTTCGCTTTGGAAAGGTACATCTAAAAATAATATACTGCCAGAACGCTGAGCGTCCGTTTCGGTACACTGGCGCTACAACTTGGGATATCAGGCTACCCATTCTTGCCGATCACGGGCAAACTCTCTTTTCTGCGTGTTATGTTTCAGTTTCCCGTTCCTTCGTCCTTTCTCGGTTACTAGCAACGAGTCGGAAAACTATATTTCGTACGTCAGCCCCCAGGATGGTGGCACTGAAGCAGCTTGACCTTTAACCACAGACAACCGTTTTTTACGACGTGCCTTCATCGTTATTATCGCCTATCCCTGTCGGGTTCGTCCCGCCAACGGGCTTCACCACTGTCTGGAATTACTGTATCTGGCAAGGGTCTTCACAGGTAGGCGCAGGTAGTGGACGGAAAGTGAGAAGAGCACCCGCTTACACGCGCCAAACATACACTCGCGACATATAGAACGACACAAGCTGGAGATGGCGTAGAAGCGAATAGGAGGTAAAAGAGGAAGATTTCCTCCAAGCAATGCCGTGTCGAAAACACAGTTTCAAGAAAACGACTGAGTGGCACAGATACAAGGGTATTTGGACGTTGATACTTCAAATCTCGTCTCTCCACCCGTCTTTTTATAGTTTTTCTTGAACGACTAGCCCCTTATCATGCTGATGCATCGCTAGGCATCCCCGCTCGCCGTTGCCGGTCTCTCGGTGTCTCTACCACCTCTTTTGACGGCTCCTGTCGTTGCACATCCCGATATACGCCTTCTTCCTCTTCCCGTTTTGTGTGTCGTAGCATTAAGAACGCTCTATCTCTCCTTTCTCTTCTCTCGCCTCTCCTCTTGCCCCTGTTCTAAAAACTATAAAACGGTTGCCCGAATACCTCCCGAAACTCGTCCATCATGTGAGCCTACCTCCACTCCATCGTCTCTCGAATAGCCTAAGTTGTGCTGGTGGTTAGAATGAGGAAAACTGGAGTCTCCAACGACAGGTAGAGAGGAAGGGGAGAAGAAAGATGTGGCTTTTTTTTCTTCGTCCTCCTCTCCATTTCTCCCAAGCCTTACGCGGGTGTCGATGTCGCGCATTCCATGCTTGTCATACTTTCGGGCTTCAGTTTCTTGGCGTCCACCTCTGCCACCAAAGAAACCTTCATCATGGATGATTCTGTTTTCCTCGCTGTCGATTCTTTCTGCGTCTACTCTTTTTTCGGAGTGCTGCCTTTCGGCGCGAGCCGCAGAATACTGCA
>AVCM01004602.1:0-13799 GCA_000447165.1 Hammondia hammondi
GGAGACAGTTTGTTCCCTATCTGCTGTTTAAACTTGTGTAGCCATATACAACAGAACTACAACGTTCACGGGCTCTACAGGATATGCGGTAGACTCCTAGAGTCAAACCATACCTGCCGTCTGGGGGGCCAGAAGACCAACAGAGTGGTTGATGATTGCGCGCTGCTTCGCACGCCGATAGAAGAGTGGTATTCTCCGTTAGTGATGGACAAGGCAAGCTCTCTACGGATGACAGCTTAGCTGGGCCAGGATGACCCTTGAGGACGCACCCAATCATATATCTATTGTGCCTTCAACTAGCCTATTCAGTACGTGTCGGTAATGTCCCAGTGCATCGCGTTTCAAACTCTCCTCGCACACGTTCGGCGTGTGTTTCATGACAACTGCTTAATTTTGCCAGGATTTGTGTTGAAGCAGGTGCCTTCAGCCAGTAATCACCGCCAGAGATTGTTGAAGCATTTACGCTTACAGAACATTTGCATCCGTTCAGCTGCCCCCCGTATCCACCAATTATTTCTCTGAGACCGGCAATCGCTGCTCATCGGGCGTTCCAGTAGTAGTAGGTATGTTTAAGCCTACGCCGCCATGCTAACTTTGGGGCTGTGCAAAAGGATTGTTTGAGCGAAGAATCGTGCTCCGAACTCCCACAAGAAAAGTGCATGAAAAGGGGCTACACGGCCGTTCTTGGCTCTTCGACGTTGCAACATCTACGTACCACTCCGTTTCAGTTTTAACAAACGCTCTCACGTGAAGTTTTGGTCCAAAAAAGCATTTAAACTGTTTTCGCTACCTCGTCTGAAACCCCATCACAACCAGTTCCTGCATCCAACTCTCGTTCAACAGCACAAACTGCAAATTTGTGCCGCGAACAGCAATTTTTCCAGGACAACTACAGTGAGGAAGCACTGCATATCCCTTCAGAAACATAAAGAAGCTAACAGAAATACGGCAAAGGGATACTGAAGGGGATACCGTCTTGACGAGTATACTCCGCTGCAGCAGAGACGGAGAGCAAATTACCAATTCGCGCGACCCCGTGGTACAGTTCATTTCCTCGAGTTTCTCCCAGATGATTTGGTAGGACAGGCCTAGAAACGACATGGACGCAATGCTGCAGAGGCGGTTCGAGAAAAGTTGATCAGACTGGCATCCGAGTAGTAGTTTTCGCTCGCTGTTAATACGAAAGATAACAGTAATCCATATATTACGCCTAGAACATGACCGATGTGGAATAACCTCAATGTCGTAGGAGTTTGAAATCCCAGTACCGGAAAGGAGTACCGTTTTCGAGCAAACATAATAATATCTGGACCCTCGCATCTACCCCGGCCCAGTTGCCAGACGCCAGCTGTTGTGAGGTGTTGCGTCCACGACTAATCAAGCACCTTTATCCCAAAACGCGTCTTTTCTTTATTTTCAGCGCACTTGTAGCCAGTTGAGGGTCTGATCTATGCGTGTTGGACAGTATTTTTCTGTCGAGGTACTTTACTTCACTTGATGATGGCGTGACCGGCAGCGGCTGCCGCGTCCGTGGACGACGCAGCTGTCCCACGACTGCGACACCGAATAGGGGGGCTCGTTAGAACGCCCCGTTTCAGACCGAGCAACAAAATGCTGTAGTTCTTTACTTAATCCCTCGTAATCTGTCTGTGCTGGCAATAAACCCTCAAGTTTCTCGCAACGGAATCCTACCGGTATTGGCAGCAGGAAAGTGTCTAGCCACAATCGGCGCGGGGAGCGCAGACAGCGCACACGCCGATCACGTCGAGAGATTTAGGGTTGTGAAGAGGGGAACGGCACCGCAGTAGATGTCAAGAGCGGCTCCGCCCCGAAGCCGGTACACACTACGATGTAGACATGTTTTTCGTCGTGGTTCACCATAAATTTCTTTCCACCCCAGTGCCGGAACTGCGCCGCATTGTGCTTCGCTATGGAGTGTTTCGATATAGCCGGCTGCCGGCCACCGCGACATTTCGAGACGCTGTCCTTCACCTCGGTTTCCATGTCTCGACACAGAACCCCCCGGGAGTGAGCACAAAGCGCGGCCGCGTCTGCCACCAAGTATCCACACCTTGCTGCGTGCTCCAACAAAGTAGCTCTTGAGAGTTGTAAAGGTCTTCCAAACAGGGCATAGGTTGCTCTTCTCGTGATCCTCACATTCTCTCACCCCTGTCGGCAAGCTATGTGTCCTCGTACACCCAACACGGTAATTTGCCCGCCCCATGTTTTGTCGTGCTCACGAATGCCTGGAGACTCGAGTCTTCCGCTGCCTTAACAAGAACTTCGCCGGGTATACGTTTTGCCTTCTGGTAGCTTCGCCAGTGCCTACGCTTCCACCCCAACAAGCGTTATACGTTTATTGAAGGGATTGTCGCAGTGGTTTTCCGGAAGATTACTAAAGTTTCTGAGTTGGCATCAAATCGTTCCCGTTGCAAGATCCAACTAGAGGGCCCCCGGAGCAGGCACATGTGTCACGAGGCTGTCGGGTCCCGTCCAAGAACCGCCGTTGTCCGGAGGAAAAATAAGGAGCTGGTAATTATGGATCGGCACCGCAGCGGCTGGCGGATCGGATATTACCATGCCCTTCTGGGGTGCGTTCTAGCGTCTGTGTACCTTCCGCAAGCATTCGCTCCGCTTGCTTCGGCACTCTCTGTTATACCTTTGGAGCTGTCACTTCGCTCATTAGAGCCTAGAGATAACGGGACAACGTCGGCGCTACCAGATCAAAAAAGCGAAATGGATACCAAATCCGGCGCAGGCCACGATGGTTCGGAAGCAGCAGTTAATACGGAGGCTGCTGCGGCACCGAACACCTCACAGGGTACACTGACAAATTCAAGTGCCTCACCGATAGAATCGGAACAGGCACCTCCCGTGCATCCTAATCCACTGCTATGCAAATTCGTCAACCTCGGGGAAACTTGCGGACCCGGTGATGGGTCGGGAGTTTCGCTGTACTGTCTACCGGGTCAGTGTTGCGTAAATAGCCCTGACAGCTTGACTCCTATTTGCTCAACAGATTGCAACGCACGGGAAAAGCCGCTGGTCGAGTTTGATATCCCAAGCTGCACCTGCCGTGATCAACACTACTACTGTGACGTACATGCATCGTGTATTGACAATCCTACGGCTGGTAGCGGGGCTTACTGCCGGTGCGCGAAAGGATTCCAAGGCAACGGACTAACATGCGCATCGACTTACTGTGACGGAGAAAATCCGTGTGGCCAGGGGGACTGTGTTCCGGATAAAGAAACGACTGTTGGCTACACGTGCAACTGCAATGCCGGCTACCTCCTGATTACTTCTCCGGCGCCAAAGTGTGACAAATGCGAAGGGCAACCGTGTGGGCCCGACACAGCGGTGAAAGAATGCCGCCCTGGTTTGAACGGCTCGTACACATGTTTATGCCAAGACGGCTACAGCCTGTCCGAAGTTAATGGACGCAAACTGTGCCACAAATTCTCGTCAAGATGTTCTGCTTCGCCCTGTGGAGCAGACGAGGCTGTACAAGCCTGCAGAGATACTGGGGAATCGTACGAGTGTCTCTGCAATCTTGGCTACAAGCTCATTAGGGAGAACGATTCGCCGAAGTGTGTCGAGCACAACATCTGCGACGCTGATCCTTGTGGGCCAGCTCATTTGGTCAAGGAATGTAGGCCAACGGACTCTGGGTATTCGTGTGTCTGTGCAGACGACGCCGTGCTTGTCGGGACAATGCACCAGCCATTCTGCGTTAATAGAAACCCTGTGCCGTGGTTAATCGCCATGGGCTCAGTACTCGGGGTCATCGTTCTTGCCCTTGTAGGTGTGTACTTGTCTCGCGAATGGCAGCGTAGGCTTGTAGTGGAAACGGAAGGACTACACGAAGAACAACTTGAACGTTGAAAATTGGTCAAGTGCTCATCCTACTAAGACTCTGACTGTTTCTTCCGCGCGCACTTTTGGTGGGAATTGAGTATCTGACAGCTGAGGGCATATCTTTTTTAGTTGTCCGCAGGCTGCACCGGATTCTCTCTGGAGGATACTAGAAAAGGGACGGAGCAGCACGAGGCCACAAAACAGGTCGAAGTCAAAGGGATCAGGGTTCAGGACAGCCTGCTCGATGCTTCAATTCAACCAAAGAGTGAGGATGCATTTCGACCGGGGTCCCAGAGGCATGCACGGACTCGGAAGTGGCGCTGTCTACCGTGCTTTTTTGTGTCGAAGGCGACACTGAATCGTCTTCGCATAGGCGCAGAACCCAGCCATGGAAGGGACTAACAGTGGCCAGAGCGAAGGGAGAGAGCCAAAGCGTTTGACACCTGAGGTTTGCGTCGGTGCCTCGAGATGGCGTCACTTATCATCGATCGCGTCCCCCAAAGTGGCTCCGCGTGATACGTTGAGACTAATAATGACTCCTCAGGCAGCCACTCGTACATAATGAAGTCTCTGAAGTGTGTGTGTGTCTTCTAAGTTCGAGGACGTCAAACTTGCTTCCCATGCAGTCTTCCAGCGTCAGTTTCCCCTCCCAGGGAAGCGACGTCTGTGCGCGGGCAACAAGCAACGCTATCTGCCCCTCGTGACCGTCTCCGACTTAGAGCTCAATCAATTTCATACATTTCTCAAGCTCCTAGACAACCAAGCCGTGACACACATGCAGGTCCGTTTTTTTCTGTTTTTACTGTGGACACCGCCGCGCAACGCTGTCAGATATCACAACCCCACCTGGTCGGGCAGGACCTTTTTTAGCGGCACGCGTACTCCTGGCAAACGTTCCCTAATCTTTTGCATAAACCTTTGCTTGTAGTCATGGCAACACGTGGCCGCTACGATTGTCCCCACGTCCCTAGAAGGAGCGCTATGTGAGCACTGGAAAACTGGGACGTCACTGCCTCGGCTTGCATTGCGCGGTTGCATAGTCGGTCCAGAGCATCGGCGCAACTGCGGGCTGCCTTCTGTTCCTGTTTGCTGTTCTGACCAGTTGGGAGCTGTGTGTAACAGCTGCTGCGAAAAAGTAATTTCTTACGTTTCCAGTAACGGAGAACAGTGGCGCCTGCTAGTAAAACGCAAGACACCTAGCAAAGAATTCAACTGAAACACTGAGCAAGAAAAAGAGAACGGCACTTCAGCTGAACACCCGCCCGTTGCAGCATGGCAGCGTCCCCGTGCGCCGGTCCCTTGTGTGGCAGCAACTAGACGATAATTGTCTTGCAACCGAGCGACACAGCCCGAAAACCCCAGTTACTGGAACTAAACTCTTCAAATGTGAGTCCCTAGGAAAGCACGCAGGAAAGGGCCGGTTTGGGATCCTGAAAATCCACAATCGTGGGCTTCGTTTGTTTCTCGCAACCACAAGCGACTGCGTGCCTGGCTCCCCAGCCTCCCGTGAAGGCAGCAGCTCCGTTACGCTGCGCCGCAAGCAATCGGCGTTGCCCGTGTGCCACCAAAGGAACGTACTTCATTTCTTTGGCCGCATGCGCATCACCAATAACGAGTAAAACACCGCATCCCCTGGTCATAAGTTATAAATTCATAGCTCATATTGCTTTTGTCTCTATCTTCGCGTATGTTGTCCTTCCACGGTGTAGTTACGAGGTCCATCGATGCCGCTGCTGTCAGCTCTTCACCGTGAGCTGCGTCCATCGAGCGGTGACTGAGAGCGATGCAGCACGTGTCGCACTGTTTAGAATGAAGCGGCGGTGGCTTGTGTGTCGTCCATTCTCAAAGCAATGAGGGTTTCGTTCAACGTACCGCTTCATCGAACTGGTTTCGGCCTTGTCTGCGTCATTGGCTCCCTGTGCTGGTGTATAGCGCCCGCTCCTGAGTGTGTGTTACCGGCCACGGGTCTCGGACCCGCCGCTTGGAATCACCCGGGATCCCTCGCTCAGATGAACGCAGAGTCGAAGAGTGCCCTTTCTGTTACTGGAATATGCGATAGAAACCCGTGTGGACCCCATGGCAATTGCATCCCAAACCTTAGTACGTACACGTATACTTGTTCGTGTGAAGGAGGCTACGTGGAAGCAGCAGTCGCCGGCAAGCCAACTTGCCAAAGGAAAGATCCTTGTGACACCAGCCCCTGTGGACCGAAGGAGGCGGCGAAAGAATGCAGACCTAACGGGCAGTATTACGCATGCATTTGTCAGGCAGGATACCAGGTGGTCTCCACGAATACCGGTTCGAGGTGCCAGCGAATCAAATCAACAACTACACCATGTTCCTCTCAACCGTGTGGTGGGCCAGAGGAGGTAGAAGCTTGCCTCGTGACGGGACCGACAACATACTCATGCACATGTGCATCAGGCTATGAAACGATAACAACGGAACAGGGTGAAAGGTGCGAGAGAACGGATCCCTGCTTGGGCAATCCGTGTGGAGCATCGAAATATGTGCAATCATGTACTGCTACGAATACCGGCTACACTTGCGAGTGTGTAAATGGAGCAAAGAAAACAGGTTCCGACTCAGCACCGATGTGTGTCGCTGGCGAGTCAGACATGACCCAGTGGTACGTGGCGGGGGGCATTGGTGGATGCCTTTGCCTGTTCGCTGTGGTGTATTTGACCTCCTCCAAGCAATCCCCAAATTCTAACGACGCTCTGTATGCACACGATTTTGAAGGAATGTATTGACTGCCGTGTGGTGGCATGCTCAGTATTTGGGGATTATTGAGGCATAGGGTTGAAAATGCATGGTTGAGTATGCAGGCGGCTGTGGACGATGTCCGGTCAGCCAATCACGGGTGGGGGCCCAGGCAAACTAGGTCCCGGAAAGAAATATTGGAGTCTATTGCTTTGGAAGATCTTCGAGCAACGTAAGATTCCTGGTGGTGGGCGTAAAGGAACACGGTGCCACACCACTTTCTGTGGATAAACAATTATCGTAAGGGATTTCTTACATTCCATGTAAATAGCAAGGGAAATGGCCCGTCCCCCCACCACCCAGTCCCTTGATTCCACGGATCGGTTAGCACATTCAAACCGATATGAAGAAAGAGCATGGACAGTCAAATCATGTTTAACGAGACTGATTGACGAACGCGTTTCGTTATAACGGTAAACATCTTCATCCATTTCTGCTACCGTGCGGTAAAAACAGAACTGAAAACTTGAACACCGTCTCCTAAAAACTTCGGCATCTCGAGAACCAGGCACATGCGTGCACGAGGAGGCATCACCATCGTGGCAGAACACGACAAATCTACGGCCTTCTCAAATTTCATTGAACAGCCTCTGGCATGATGTCTTGTATTGCTTGATTGTTTCTCCACTCCACACAATTTGACCACTGCCTTCTCTCCGTGAGTCAGCAGACTGATAGGTTCGAGCACTCGTAGCTACGGTACTGTTTGGCCAATGGCCAAAATCGGCCTTTCGTGCGACCTATCGGTTCATTCGTCACGGATTTGGTGGCGGGCTGCCGTGAGAAATCGCGGGGGCAAGCTGTCGAACCAGGACCGCTTTTGTGGCTCCCTACTCCTCTCTTAGATCAAAACTTCTTTTTCAATTCCAATCTGATGACGTATAAACAAACAACACTTCACCCACTACGAACGCTTCACCCACTACAACAGCAGTGTTTGGTATCCGTCAGACGAACCATCGCCGGAAACCTGTGGAACTCTTGGCAGCGTTGACAGTACACCACATAACACAGTCACAGTTTCGCTTCTGAGTGGAGAGCACTAAAAAAACTACATTTTTCCTTCCTTACAATGCCCTTTCTTACCAATGCATTAATCACTTTGCCGGCAGTCTCCAGGAAATTGAGACGACTGGTGCAGGCTTCACCCGTTCCGTGTAGAAATAACGATGGCAATAAGTAAACATTTTGAAGCCTTCAGTTTTTCTCGAAAAGGAGCATATGAATGCCTTCTCAGGGGTGGCATATAAATCCGTACCAGGAGTAGGTCCTCAGTTACCAGGGGAAAAGAATCTCTCCGGAAGTGCTTTGTATCGACACCCTTGTGAGTCTGCGTCGCATATGGTTATTTTACAAAAAATACGGGAGGAGTGACGGCTACACTTATGCCATTGCTCCAACCAACATATACAACTCTGTAAGCTTGTGTTAATTTAGTCACCTCACAAAGCAGCAAAATCGTAAGGGGTGCACGGCACTTTCGGTGTGGTGGTACTAGCACAGCACGGCTCACGAAATGGGAACCCTCGACGTTGAACCCTCCGCCCGTCACGTAAACGCACGAACATGCAGCTTGCGTACTTGAACGACATACTGCTTTTCTTCTCATGTAGCCGCAGCCTGACTAGTTCGCACATATAAGCGGTCCAGCTCCTTGATGAGACATTTCTGTGTCGGTTCCTGTACTCTACGAATGATGACAGACAACCTCAGGCGTTGTGGCAAATTACGCACTCCCTCGACTTGATTCGACAGCGAGTATTGAACCTTAACGAGTAGAGGCCGAGGAACAGCGACGCCACGAGGGGGTGTACACGAAACAGCCCGGGACTTCGAGTCTGTGCCAGTTTTCTTACATCTTTCCTACGACTCTTTTGTGGCCAGTTTTTTATGTGGACAAGGGGGAACACACTTTTCCCTTATCGAGTGCAGGCAATAAGTGTAGCTGTCGCATGAAATGCAGAGTTCCCCATTTATGTCATGGGCGAGGGTTCTCGTTTACGTCGGTAAGATCACCGTATTATTCGGCTGGTCGCGTTACCTTTCGTTTCATGTCGTTCCTTTAGACAGAATGAAGGCGAATCGAATATGGTGTTTTTTTGCGTGGCGTATGGCTGTGCCGGTCTCATTTCCGAAAGAGATGGACAGCATTTTCGTTTCTGCTATCCGACAGGATCTACAGCATACTCATTCTGCCCTTCTCGCCAATCTGAAGGAACCCCCAGATCCAGATGATGAGAACTCTTGGCTGTGTCGGATATCAAAAAGATATGAAGCATGCGGTAGCAGGGAATATTCCGATAAGGGCCTCAAAGGAATGTACTGTCCCGATGATTTTTGCTGTAGCAAGACGGCATGTTCCTACGGTTCATGTGGGAGTTGGTGCCACGACAGCTGGGCTTTGTGCAGCTCACGTGCAGTCTACCACGTCGAGTTCAGTTATGGGAATTGCAACTGTAAAAGGTTTCAAGAAAAATGCGATGTGAATGCAATTTGTGTGCATGCGAACAGAGAGGATGGCGGTGCGTATTGCCAGTGCAAGGAAACGTATTGGGGTGATGGTAAATCGTGCAAGATTGACTTCTGCCAACTGCAGCCCTGTGGTGCAGGGACCTGCACCAGAACGGATGAAGGATACAAGTGTGACTGCCCAGAAACTCACAAGCTTGTTGTCGTTGGAGACAAAGAGACGTGCGAGGAAAAACCGGACTTTTGCGCGGAAGAGCCTTGCGGGCCACACTTTATGGTTGAAAATTGCGTGAACAACGATGACAGCTACGAATGTGTTTGCAAACAGGGGTATGAAGTGAGGAGCGGCCGGTGCGAAGAAATTGACTTGTGCGCGGACAAGCCATGTGGGCCAGATGAAGGCGTGCATGAGTGTGTAACAGAGAGGCAACCGAAATTAAGGTACAGATGCACGTGCAAGGCAGGATTCGATCTGACCACCTTGCCTGATGGCGTTTCCCAGAAGTGCGTGAAGAACTTTTGTTACGAGGATCCCTGCGGCACTCGGGACCTAGTTGAAAGCTGTAAGTCAAAGGCAGATGGGTATTCCTGTTTGTGTGCGGCAGGTGCCATGGTTCAAGTGGTTAACGGCAAGGAAAAGTGCATCAAGGCTGACTTGTGCCGCAATGATCCGTGCGGTCCAGAGGAAGCAGTGATTCAATGCTACTCTCATGGCACCAGCTATAGGTGTTTGTGCAAAGCAGGCTACACTGAAGTTTTTGTTAACGGGAAGAGTTCATGTCAAAAGGGCGACCCCTGCACTCTGAACATGTGTGGCGGTAACGAGGCGGTCCAGGAGTGCACAACTGATGGCTCGGCGTACGGGTGTACCTGCAAGGCAGGCTATTCGATAGCCATTAAGCATGGCCAGAAGTTTTGCAACCCTGAAGAGGAGTGTGCTTCTCATTGTGGCCCGGCAGCTGCAGTGAAAAGCTGTGAAATACTTGACTCTGGTGGATTCCAGTGTACCTGCAATCCAGGATACGTCATGAGGTACAGCGACCGTGTAAAAGGATGCGTCGAGGGAAATCAGTGTTCTATCAATCCTTGTGGGGAGCAGGAAGCCGTGCAACGGTGCATTCCTGAAGGTGACACGTATGATTGCGAGTGTAATCCCGGGTTCGTCAAAAGAGTATTGCCGGATGGGAATTTCATCTGCGCCGATCCAGCGAGCTGCGTAGGGAATCCCTGCGGTAGCTCCGATATGGTCGATGCGTGTATTGCCGGGACTAGCACGTATACATGTAGGTGTAAAGACGGATACACACCTCAGTCAATTGGGTCAAAGTTGCGGTGTTTACCAGAAAGCACTGATCAGACAGATGACGATTCCAATAACCAGCGAGAGGACAACAAAGGTCGATATTCGAAAGGAACAATTGTAGTGGTGGTTGTGGGGGGTTTAGCCTTGTTGGGTATTATAGCCGGAGGAATTTCTTACGCCAGAAACAGACGAGGTGAGCGCGATGATGAAGACTTGGAACCACCACCGCGTTCTACACGAGGACGGAGGCTCTCATCAGTGGGGGAAGGCTTTGAGAATTCCGCATGGGCATCTTCTGTAAGTATGATTCCTAGTGCACCTGCTCCGCCACCTTCGAGCGGTATCTGGTCCTAATTAGCATAAGGTTTGTACCTGTGCTTCTTTGTTGCCTGATAGTGAGTGGTTCCATTGCTGTGTCAGTGTCGATTAAAGGACACGATATAATAGGCATGTCATTTCAGTCAGCACGGGCTCAAAATGAGTCATTCGGATCTTTCCGCAGCTTGTGATTACACTACCGATGTACGGCAGGCTCTGAACAATATATTTCCGTTTTGACCTTCCGTTCCTCTTTGAACAGGGCGAGGAACAACAAGCGACATGTGGAGGCACTTGTTCTGATTATACATTGCCAATTTTGTGCCGACTTGCGCTTCGTATTTTCACAGAGAAGGGGAACTTACACGCACATGCTGAAGCATCAGACAGTGAGGTGATGATGGCATCTGCCGTTTAAGAAGTCGTTGTGGTTGGGGTGCTACATTGAGTCAACAAATGTCTATGAAGAGTTGACACTGTTTTTCGCAACTTTTTCCCTCGATGAGGACTTTTTTCCGTGTGTGGGCTGCTCGAACGCTGCGCCACTCCGCTGAGGAACGAATCTTCTTCAATCCTGCAACTTTAAATTTTGTCATAGGTGCTGCTATTCCTTCTTGGCACTTTTTTCTCTCGGGCCCAGACCCACCGAATAAACCGATTTATCTTTCTCGATAACACCAAGCGACGATGTGCGAGGGGAATCGACTGAGGGAGTATGACTCCGTCGGGTGGTGTGAAACGCCGGGCAGCTAGTGCATGGCTGAACTTGTCCGTGTTTTTTCGTTGTGTGAGGTTGGCGGCAAGCGGAGGATTGATTTCGCTCTGGAATGTCGCCATTGTGAGTGTTCTACGTGGATATTGGGAAAGACCTGTGTTGAACGGTAGTTGCTTATCAACATCAGCAGACGACTACGGCGGAGACTCACAGCGGCTGTAAAAAAACAGCCGGGAATGGTGGGAATGATGTGCTATGCTTTGCCATTGCCCTACGAATGAGCGTATGTACATATATCTATATATGTATGTGAGCCTTGATTGCTACACCGCCCCCTTTTGGGGTCTCTTGTGCGAAAGGAAAGGGATATCCTTCCCCTTATTTTGCAACACATGACAAGAGCTATGGGCTCACCACTCTCGTGCAGTTACCTCGCTACGACGTCAGCCGATATCGTGAGATGATGTAAAAATCGTTGGAAGCGACGTTGAATTGCAAGCAAACAACTTCAACACGCTGGTGGCAATTTCAGGAAATTTTTCGGGAGGTACGCTCAAAGAGAAAGGAATTTCGGGAAAGACAGAGGAAAGGAGAGATAGTTATGTCTCAGGAAGCATGATTGTGCGATGCATTATCCGACGCCACACGGCTGCGTATCTCGGTAAAGGCGACATCTAAGACATACGCCATCAACTGGCAGCGTTGGACGTTTTGCCAGTGGGTGTCATCTGACATACATCTTATGCATAACGTGCTTTCTGACATCATCCTTTCCCGCAGGACTTGCTGTGTGCCCGCACAGCTTCCTCAGCAAACACGTGGAACGTTCATTTGCCTAGTATTGACAGCGGCTTCTGCTGACAGATTGACCCTTTCGCCGCGAGCGCGATTTAAATGTAAAAGTTGAAACGCCCCTACGTCAGCAGCATTGTTTGCGGTACGCATCCCTTTACATAGCCTCAGCTGCAAGCAAGCAGAAAAGAGTTTCCGTTTGAGAGCACTACTGGATGGTCCTTGTTCGAAGTGCGCTGCTACGGGAAGGGGAGCAAGTCAGTGATTTTTTTATTTTGCACATGAATCACATGGTAATGGGTACTGGCTCTGAAAACGCGTTCGAAGAAAGCTAAAATGCGAGCGATTTTTGACTTGGTTCCCACGGATACACAAAAAGATCAGCAACAACAGCGGAAGAAACGATACTCCTTTCCAGAACGAGAAACGCCAATGATTCGGGAGATACAATAGAAATGAAGGAATTAATGTACAGACCTTTCGTACAGGAGTGGTAAATGGAAACACGGTTGACGCCAACGATGGATGACAGTTCTTTGCTCCTTCTGCCGTACGTTGGGACTAACTGCTGGCGACTGGTTACCAAAACAAATAGAAACACATCTGCACAACGAAACCATAGGCAAGTGTCCCAATTTCTGACACGCAGGCATGAATGTGGGAGTTGTCGGCGGGCAAGCTGTGTTGTCAGAGAATATGAATTCTTTCCCGTCTCACAGGGGCAGTGTGTGGAAGCATATTGTTCGTGTACATTGTTTCACAAGTGAGAGTTCCTACTTCAACACGGCTTATTTTAGATAAATAGTCCTATTGGTTGTCGCTCGAGGAAGCTAGCTCACCTCGCATTATCATAATGTAGTTCAATTCGCGGAAGCTGACATCGTCCGCAAGGAAATGCACTTCCGTGTCTACATCTGGTAAAGGCTTCGTCTTAAAGAAAGATCCGGTCACTTTGCGAAACTCGTAAAAGCTCGTGTGCGCTGTTGTTGCGGTACGTGAGCGGCTCGGGAGATTTTTGTGCGTTTTCAGATTGCATATATGCTCTGACAGTTTTGGGCCACACGGTTAGACAAACCGTTGCTCCACGCCACATCAGGAAAGGCGGAAAGAATTTGATTTCTTTCAGACACCTCATCCGAGAAAAGGCACAATTTGCGCAATGGATATGCCGAATACTTGCCTACAGTTGTCATGGGGTCCCCCTCATGCTCAGAAGTGCTTTCAATTGTTTGGGAACCCTTCTCTACTCCAACATCCGAGAACAAGGCCGAAACTGCCTACTTCGAAAATGCGGATGGGACATCTGTTACGGGGCTGCTCTTTTTTGCACTAGCTTGCATTCCGTCGATATTCACTAATTCCCATCGTCCTGTCTGCACCTCACGGCTCAATCGCAATTATATATGTAGACTTACAGCTTTCGAAGACACGGAAGCACGGTGCGAAGCGGATGACACGGTGAATACGAAGAACCGGAAACATATCTACATACCTACAAGAGGACATGCGCACCCACATTCGTATATACATTTAAATGACTGGCATGGATGTGTTTAAGTTTAAATACATATATATATATAT
>AVCM01004633.1:0-20413 GCA_000447165.1 Hammondia hammondi
ATATATATATATATATTTCTACGCCGTTTCATACATACGTATTCCGCTTGCATATTTCCCGGTGAATGCGAAAAGACCTCGAGAGATTGAGGGGATCAATACTGATGTTTGGTCTCAGTAGGCAGATTGATCAGTGCAAGGGAAAAACAAGCACGAGCAGACTCATGGGTAGACGGCGAGAAACAGATTTCGTGGCAGGTTTGGATATAGAACAACGCGCTCGGTCTTTATCTACAGACCGTTTAAACATGTTTCGTGTGGATTCGTACACAGACAGCGAGAACGGGAAGGCCCTCTCTAGACGAACGGGCCTCTTCCCTGTTTTGTCCGTTGACTTAGAAGGCGTCACATTTTTTTTCTTCGCTTTGCTTTTCGTCGGGAATTTCTCCTTTCAGATTCACTGGGACCAATCAGTCACCCCTCTTCCGCCATCTCGGTTTCCATCGACTTTCGCTGGATGCCTTCTAGGCCAGGCTCGCGCGATTATCACTGACGATCCTGCACGGTTTGCCTCTCTTGGCCAGCCCTCCGCGAATTCGGTACCTCAGTCACGTATAGAGCCGACTTTGAGAGAAAGCGAGCAGTAAGTTTGACAACACGCATAGACGGAATCGTTGGCTTGCGAAAGAACGTTTACACACGTGCATTTACTCCGGCAGTTTCATGTTGTTGCCACCGGCAAGTCCAGAGGGTCGCGCGCATACGAAGACACGCAACACAAATGTACATACCAATACGTATCCGCAAATATATAGCTAGGAAGTGCGCATAAGCAACGCATAAGCAAATCTGCTTCGACATATGCGCTTGCTTCCTTTTGACATACCACACAAAAGGTGTGGGAAATCTTGAGAGTAAGAAACAACGCACATGGGTCATCGGGAACTGAAGTCATGCTGAAAGCATGATGCATAGTTGTTTGTCCCCAGTCCACTACTTTTGCATGTCATCTTCACCATTTAACCTCCACTCCCGCTTCCGCGCTTCAGTCGTTGCTGTCACACGCGCCGCCGGTTTCCGCCGCACCTACTCCTCCACTCTCCTCGTCCTCTTTCCTCCCCCATCTCTGATTTTTCCTTGCTTTCTTCTTTCTTTGAGAACTCCTTTCCTGTCTCCCGCATGTTTCTGGACAGAGAGTTGGTGGTATGCGACGACTGGGAAATGGAAAGTGTACCGCGGCCCGAAGAGCGTGCTGTTTTGTGCGGCGTGGAGCAAATAACGCGCCGCCAAGGCCACGTTGGTTCGCGAATCGAATTTGAGTCTCTCCTCGCTGACTTTGTCTCCGACAATGCCTGGTGTCGCTCTGTCGCAAACAAAGCTGTCTCCCCACTCTACCGCCGGGTCTACTTCCACGCCGATATGCTGCAGGCGCGAAATCTCCCGGCCCTGGATCCCGATGCGTCCGTTAACCCGTGGTGGACAATCGAAGTTGA
Organism: Hammondia hammondi; assembly: GCA_000447165.1. Lineage (NCBI taxonomy): Eukaryota > Apicomplexa > Conoidasida > Eucoccidiorida > Sarcocystidae > Hammondia > Hammondia hammondi. The sequence continues at coordinate 1,434 of AVCM01004633.1, forward strand.
GACTGAGGTCAGCGAAAAGGGCTGTGAAATCCAGGACATTTTCCGAGTTATTCGACAAGGTATTTCGACCTAAATTTTTCTCCCCCCCTTCCGGGTCTGCACCGCCACTACGTGTGTTTTCCAGCGTCCGCCCTGTTGTCAGCATTTGCATGTTTTTCTCCCCAGCTGGTATGTGGGTGTCCCGCAGATCGTGAAGTTTGTCCCCGAGCGCCACATTGACAAAGAGTTGAAGATTCTGGGGAGCACAGCGAATCCTTCTTTTCTGGCTCGGACGGCCGTCCCTGTCTTCCTTTATACGGCTCCTTTGTTGGATTCGAAGGCCCTGGGACCACACAGCGGCGAGGAGACAGCAGAGGCCTCTGGAGCTCGGAGCCGTGGAGACGCCCCCTTCTCGCTCGAAAGTTCCAGTACCAGTACAGATCGATGTCTGTCGGTACCCCCATCTCCCAAGAGGGCTTCAATTCCGCGCTTTGAGGACCTCCTGCTCCCTCCACCCCCAATTGTCGTGCGGCTCTTCGACATCGATGTACTTGAGAGTGGGGACCTGGAGAAGGAGCTGATCAGCATCGTCGTAGACTGGGATCCAGCGAACTTGGACGAAAGGCAGAGAACTGTGGGGTACCTTTTGAGGCACCAGGAAGCCAGACCCCCCAAGCTGCGACAGGTGTCATGCGAGGGCGGAGGTGACGAGCGTGAGGACCATGGCAAGCGCCTCAACGCCTCGGGAGGCGCGCACAGAGGTCCTCGCGAAGAGAGAGAAGAAGACAGTCCGACGGACCCGAACTTTGACAACGAACCTGTTTGGTACTCTCTTCAGGACAATCAGCAACTGTCCTTCGATGTCCTCGAACGATCCGTCACGCTCACCAATGCGTGGCGAGCGAAACCGCGGTTGCTGGCTTCCGTCGGGTTTTCGGCGAGCGCGTGCAGTCCCTTGGCGGATCACTTGACCTCCCTAGCCGAACAGCACTGGCTGGCGGCCCTTAATGGGATGAAGAGCCAGCCGGGCGCCAGGAGAGTGGTAGAGAGCAGTCGAGCTGCGTCTCCAGCCTTGGCGAGCCAGCCTGAATGGGCCGTGTACAAACTCAGTGCCCCCGAGGCGGTAAGCAGGGGCGAAACGATCCAGCTGTTGTGCTACGAAATCGACGTGGACTTGCTGGGGATCCGCGTGGTTGAGGCTGGAGGCCTCGAGCCATCGGACTACGTCTTGAAGGTTTCCTCCTTCTGGCCGGACGACCCAGACAAGCCTCTCGAGTTCCTGTTGTCTGGTGAAGACTTCCCAGGACCCAATGTTGTCTGCCACTTCACGGACCAGCCGCTGAAGCAGAAGCCCCGACGAGAAGCAGTTTCCATTCCCGACTCTTCGAAGTTCCGAAACTCCAACCAGGTGGTATTGCCTATGAGAAGTGCAGGCATCACAACTGTTCCAGGCCAATGGGTCGGCGCCCGCATTTCTCCGCCACTCTTCGTCACCCCATACCTTCCCTATCTTCAGGCTCTGTTGCCGGCAAAACAGCATGCAGATGCACAGGAACAGGACGCACAGAGGCCGTCTCAAGATGAAGACAGTGCTCTGGTGCAGCGTCACCGAACGGCCAGAGACGTGCGCTCCATCCTCCCCGATATAAACTTCCGACTGATTAGACGAGGAGGAGGCGACGTCGGCTCTCTCGGCATTTCTTTCAACGAATATCTCAACTTCCCCCAAGGCGAAGCAGCTATACAATTGCAAATTCTCTCGCCGCAACTCGCCAAGCTCCCCCCTCCCAATATGGACAGAGATATCATGGTAAGCAAGCTTCTCTCAAATGGAAACTTCAGGAACTGGGTGATTCACAGTTGTAACAGCTGTAGGTCTTTGAACAAAGACTTGTTCACAAGTATCGTTTGGTACAGATATCTGCATAGAGACTTATAGCCATGCGCACGTGCCAAAGAGAGATCGATGCTGAGGCGGCTTCGTGGAGAGTACGCATGGAAGTAAATAGGCCAGACGATACGCAGGTGCGTCCATAAGTGTACACCAGACTACATATACATAAGTAAGTGTTCGTATTTGGAGACAAATTTTAGTCCACCGGGCTCGAAGACGTATAGGACTATGACCGGTGTTTCTTTCTGCACGCCGACAGTCTTGACTCATGGTCATTTGTGTGGCTTTTTCACACCTACGCTGCTCCTCAGACACACTACGTCTTTCCTGAGTTGCCATGTACTACCGCCGCCAATGTAGATGTCCTCATTGAGTGCTTTGCCGAGGCAACTGGAGACCTTTTGTACGACGATGACCTGCTGGTGGGGCGCATGCTGACCGACCATGACGTGTTCTTTATTCGTGACCCGGACGCAGAAGGAATTATCATTCACACTTTCAACGCCGATGATTATTTCGTTGGATGTCATGACAAACGCAACACCCCGTTCGAAGAACCTCCCCTTAAGGTAGAAGAAACACAACAGCTTGTTCTGTTCATACTCCATTCAACTGGCTCACCATAAGTAATATGCATATGTAGTGATGGATAGATAGAGACATGTATATGCATAAGTAAAAAATATTTGGCCGCTTATTCCTGAGAGGAGCGTGAATCCAAGTGTAAATGTGTGCGTCTGCGTGTTTTTGGAACCCTATGCAACAGCCGGGAGAGGCATATACCCCTACATGCATACATTTGCGAACATGCGCAGGTCTCAGATGTAACAGACCCTGGTCCATCAGTTGGCCAGTACCTCGACATGATGAGTGTTTTCAAGGGACGAAACGGAGAGAAAAAGGCATTCTTACGCGCAGGAACTCAAACTTCGACGACGCAAAATCAGGTTGCGCCACAAGAATCCTCAACATCTGAAAGTATGTATCACTACCTTTGAATATAATGCTATCCGCTGGTTTCCTCTGTATCTTTGTTCGCTCGCCAACCAAAATTCATGGTTCGCAAGCAGTTCTAGCACCACCACGTTCGTCATGCTCGCTGCGTTCATACTCACGCTTGCGTTTGCGCATCTTCTCATATCCAAATCAATGTGTCTACGTATCCATCCATCGTCCGTAAATCTTTGTGCATATTTGTGTGCATGCATATACCTGCGGCGCCAGATATGTAGTTGTATCATTGACTATTTATTTCTATGGAGTAACTGCGTCCATATCCGTATATAGACACACTTTCACGTGCAAGAAGCAACAAGTTTGCGAGTTGACTGTGTTTCCAGGTGCCGCAGACCAGAACCGAGTGCGGGCAGCTTTGAGGACATGGATAAGGAAAGTGGGCCACAGGGCCGACCCGGCGCAAATTGGGTGCGTCTCTCTCATTGTCAGTGTAGCGCTTTCTCTGTTTCTCTCCCCCAGAACCATCCAGATCTTTCCCCTTAGCTTTCTTCTCCCTCCTAGCGGCTTGTCTATTGTTGCTTCAGATGCCTTTTCTACTTTCTTGCGGAAGCTCATGTTCCGCGGCGGCCAGTGAAACAATACTGGTGCCCCTGCTCTCGCCATTTCTCCGAGTTTCTCGCGTCAAATGCGCGCACTGGGTGTTCAGCCTCTTTGGTCGCCGTTTGTGTGTTGACTGGCTGACACTGTCGTCGCTCTCTTCCGAGGTGTTTCTGTCACTCTCATTGCTGGCAGACTTGTTCCTTGTCGCGGTCCTCGAAGAGTGGCGGCCAGTTCGCCATGCGTGACGGTCTTTTTCTGATGGTTCAGGAAGTCTCCGAGAGCTTTGCTTCGGCGAAATTACACCGAAAGCATCTTTACCACTGCAGACGCGGGCAGAGTTTCCTTTCTGACGGACTGTCGTTTGTCTCTCTGCAGCACTTGTCTCCTGGCGAGGTTGCAGATACTGCAGACCGTTTACAAGACAAAGTCAAGGAGGAAGTCTCGAAGCAACACGGCCACATTTCCGCGGAAGTCTTCGTTTGACCGCGAATTTGAGGGGACCTACAATATGGTGAATATCTATACCAGACATGAAGGTAAGAAGAGGAAATATATATATATATATATTTATTTATTTATTCATTTATATATGGATGTATACATCAGCATATTTATGGGCACATGTTCTCACGTTCGATTGCACTGTTTACCTTCACCTTGTGTATATTTATCTATGTCTTCTTGGTTGTGTTGCAATCCGTTTCCTCTGTCCTTGCTTTCTTTGGTTCTCTTGCTTTCTCCACACCGTGCCGCTGCGCGGGTTCTGTAGGCGTGGTGGTGTGGACAAACGATCAGTGCGAAGAGGGATCGACGGAAAAGCTTTTCCGCCACGCTGGCGAGCTCATTCTCATCTTCCAGAGCATTCATGATAGGCAGTTCCACCGAGTTGCGGTGCCGAGTTTCGATATCAGGTACGATATGAGGAGTGAATTAACCACGGGGGGAAGGAAGCGAAAAAATTGGGGTGTGCGCATCTGGTCCTGTCGCCTGAGGGCGGAGTCAGGGTATTCTCTTGATAGGGAAGGCACAAAGTATTCTTGTAAAACTCAGCCAGTGGTTTCGCGGAATCCCTCCACCTGTCTCGTTAAAACTCCTGAATATCCCTGCGCCTCTTTATCGCTCGCGTGCTTCCTCATATCTGCGTCCGGAGATCGGCCGTTCTGTAGAGCAGAAAAGCAGCATAAGACGACACAAGGCAGACGTTTCATGTTCTTCTCTCCGCCAGAGTCATCCACACGTGATTTAGGCGATATTCACCGTGCTTGCAACGCGAGGTCGGCCGTTTCAAGTTCTGCGGTAACACCAGCGTCTGTTGTATGTGTTTACTTCCTGCCGCTTGTTGCGCACCACGCGCCAGATGCTTGGTTGTCATGGGATGCCTGCGTCGTGCACAGGTATCCGGCAGAGAACGGCTTCTTCTTTCTCGATTCCATTACTGAAAGCTTCGAAGACCTCAAGAAAATGTGAGTCATCTGCTGCGAGCCGAGCGAAAGGGCAAAGATCAAAGCGACGTTATTTGGATAAGGAAACACACCGTCGAGTTTTTTCGCCAGTCTCTTCTCTGTAATCATCTAATCTAGTTCAGAACCCTGTACCTGCCTCTAGCCACCATGATCATCGTCTTCCTCTTTCGTTTCCTCCCCAATAACGATGCTGTTCCGAATTCGTTTCTGTCTTCGCATCTTCTCTCATCTTCTGTGGTTCCAAGCGCTCAAGCGGTGGTGGCGCACCGTGTAAGAATGTCTGTATCTTCGTCTCGTCGCTCCTCCATCCTTTTTCCGTTCGAGTTCGATCTTGATAATAGCACTGTTGTACGATTCGTACTTCTCCCCTGGTTGTCTTCGTGTCTTCTCCTTTTGTGTCTCGTACTTTGAGGGCTTTGGAGCAAATGATGTTGCGGAAGGTGGCGCAGATGAAGTTGTTGAAGCGGCATTCTTTGGTACGTGATTTTGACGTTTCCGATCTTCCGGAATAAACGATGGCAGTGAATTGGACACGAGGGAAGAGAAGGAATTGACAGCAAGACAATTCCGTGCTTGAAACTGTTGTCACAAAAGCCGTTGTGTGCAGGCGGCTGTCGCTTCTTTTCTTCTGCCTCAACCAGGCTGGCGAAAGTGAGGAGGCGACGGCGTTGAACGTGGAGATTCAAGAGCTACAGCACTCCATAGACGCACTAGCGCCTTTGGTAGGTTGAAAGAACGTCGACGGGAGAATGTTGAGTCTTATCTCCGGAGCCCTCTACGTGTGTCTCTCCAGAGCGAGAGACAATGACCTATTTGCTGCTCGACGATGACTTGGTTGTAAATATATCGCGCGTAGTCAGTAGCTGCACATGTAGAGCCTTGCTCTTTGAATCACACGCATGTGCGTGCCTGCACCATATGTGCATGTATATATCAACACACAGAAATGAGCCCGAGACACCGTTGCAAAAGGAGGCAGATGCCTGCTTGCGATTCGATGATTAAGATCTCTTGGAAACGTACGTGACTCTCTGAGATTGTTCACTGGAGCAGGAGGTCCTTATGTCGCCATACTTATAGCCACAGTTGTTCAAATAGACATGTAACTATCTGTATGAACATGCGTTTTATGTAGATGTATTCGTATGAGTGTGCGTACATACGTACACAAGAAACAGACCGACGTGGCATGGGTCTTCAGTGCCCTGTAGTGAACTCCGGCTCCCAAAGGAAACCGTTGTAGGAGTGATTCAGAGTCTGTGTGGGTGAGTGTGCAGAGAGCAATGTCCTTTTGCTCCCGTTGCACTGTGTATGTCGTGTTCTGCAACTTCTTGTCTAGGTTGGTGGCTACCTCAAAACTGCGAGCCGGAGAGCTGGCTTTGCGCAGCCGCTCCCAGTGCGAAGAGGTCAACTCGTCTGCCGCATGAAAAAATTCGAGACGATGTTTGACCGAACTCAAACCCGAATTTGGTATGAGCCTTTCGGCCTGTTGCCCCCGAGCAATCTCTCCGACTACCTCAAGTGGGGCGAGGAGGAGACGAAAATTGCTCAGGTTAAGGTGAGAGAGAGACACACATAGTGTCCAGCGGCGTCCGAAGAGGAGAAGGGAGGAAGTAGTAAACGCACTGGAAAGGTCGGGTCTGGCAGGACATTGCTGCAGTAGTTATGGTGAAACGTGTTTTACGAGAACTCTTTTTGAAGAACCGAATAGGAGAGGACACACAACCGAGAAGTGAGACAAAACGTTTGCCGAGGAACACCAGAATGGGCGACAACAGAGATATCTTTTTCAAAAGAAAAACGGCTCACAAATCTCCACCAGGCTCGAGACGTCAGTGTGGTTGTTCGCCTTCTTGAACGCCTCACTCTCCATGTTTCTTTCCTTGTTGCTCAACTGTTTCTTCCGGATATCCCGTGTTGCACTTTTGCTCTCCCCCTTCTCCTACCCTCGACTCGCTGCGGATTCGATTCTTGTCCCCTCATTGGTGGCTTCTTCTTGCTTTGGCCGTTCTGTTGTTTTTTCGCGATTTTTCGTGAGAGACCTGGTTTAAACTGCCTCAACACCCCGTCATATTTTCTCTCGCTAGGGCTGGGTGAAGGTGACCAACGTGACGGAGCAGGAAGCGCTGGTGAGACGGGAGGCCAGTGGAGTCCGCAGCGGGTCGAACGTGTCCACGCGAAAACGTTTGTTGCCACTGGACGGTTCGGATCCTTCAACGAGCGCAAATTCATGCCCGTCTGCTTCACAAGCTGCTGAAGCTTCCGTGGCTTTTCATAATTGTAGAGGCAGGGGGTCATCGTCGCTGGCATGGGAACCGAACGCGCGGGGAGACAGAGAGCGTGGTGGAAGAAGTGAAGAGCGAAACGACTCAAGTTCGACCCACAAGGACGAACCAAGGTTCAAGACATGTGGCGAGGCTTTTCCCGCTGACAGCGAGAGTGACGCAGGAAGCACATCGCTAAACGCATCCTGGAACGCACGCGACATCACGGCACCCATCGTGACCATTGCTCCGCCTATGCAGGGGTGGATAGTCCAAACTGTGGTCGTCCACGCATACATTCTGACGGGACGAAATCTGCTCAACGTTGACTGGTGGTGGAAGAGCGACCCGTTTTTAAGACTCAGCATCGGCGACCAAGCCGTGACATCCGAGAAAGTCTTCAGCAAGTAAGAAACATGCCGTTCCTCATGCTTGCCAGCATCTGAGACAAACCACACATCGGAAACAGCGATTCGCGAAGTGATGTATGCAGAGGGATACAGATGCATTTGCCTCTTTACTAAGCAGCTGCAAATGATGTTCCGATGTGTAGAGAGATGCTTTTCCATATATAGAAATGTCCACATTTGCGTGTGGTTGTATCGAGACCTAACGCAGTGACACAACATGCAGCTCAGGAGGAGAATACGTGTCAACACAGACAGACAGCTTTCTACAAACTCCGCATACACAGATGGGGAACTCCAGGGAGATACCTGCAACATTTTGCATGCTTGTGTAAATCTGTTTTCGCATGTCACAAGACGTACTTGCACATGGGTTCATCTACATATCTGCAGACGAAAAGTGTCTTCCCTGCTTGTGCTCGGAGGGTATTTTGCTCCGGAGACATGATCTGGAGTGTGTCTCCTTGTTTCTTCGTCCAGCAACGATAGTCCGGACTTCTACGAGCACTTTGTCTTTCCTGTTCTCATTCCGGGAGTTGCAAAGCTGAAGATCGCCGTAATGGACAGAGGCAATATGCTCGCAGCCGATTCAACTATCGGCGAAGCAGTTATCGACCTAGAAGAAAGGTAAAAGCACTCAAGCACTCAAAATATTTTGTCCTTCTTGCACCTTCAACGTGTCGTGTGTGGTTTCTATGGCTTCGTTTAACTCGTTTTTCTTTTCCTCCAGATGTCCTGCGCAAGCGTGCTCAGCTCTTCCGTTGTTGCCCTCTGCATTTTCCTGCCATCAGGTGGCTGGCGCTCAAATCTACAAAGCCCAAGAAGATTCAGACTGAAGAGTACAGAAGTGTCGGGAGGTCTTTTGTATGTTTTGCTGTGCACTGTATCTATTCGCCATTGAGTACTTCGTGACAGACGTACTTCCGTTTGGGCGTGCGATCCGTGGTACTTATGATCTGAAACAAATTGGGGAATCTCCCGCTGGATGTGAGACTGTGAATCAGCCTTTAATCGTTGGTGGTGCCATTTGCACAAACAATGTGCTTGCGTTTCTTCTTCTGTGGACACCAGAGACGGAATTTCGATGCGATAACACCAATTCGTTACTGTGTATTTCGCATCCGGCGTGGTGTTACGTACAGGCAACTCATTTCGAAAGACAAAGAGATGTTCCTTCCTCCCCTTCTTGCTTTTCCTCTCGAGTATGTGGCCCTTCAAAAGAGCCACGAAGACGACGACTTCGGCGTATCGTGCGGGACTCTCCGATGTATGGTCGACCTGGTAAGAAAGAAGACGAGGAGGCTGATGATGGAGAAATGGAAATTTGAGTTTTGGAATCGTTTGCTGTTTCATGTAATTTACAAGAAATTTCAAGTTATGGGGCAACAGAAAGGAAGATAAAAGAAGGGATTTGGAAAACTCATGCGGGAAGATGAGGAGGACGGCGCAGGCGAACAAGGTGAGCCAGAAGGACAGGTGACAGAAAAATGTTTCCTTTTGCTATCTCATCCTCTCTTCAATCGGCTTGACCTTTCACATCTCCATTTCTCAATCTTCTCCTCTATCTTTCCGTCAGTTGTTTTCGGTCTCCACCTTGTTTCTCCTACTTGCTCTTCCTTTCATGTTCTCACTGCTTCCGCTTACCTCTTTCTGACTGCGTCTTCTTCGCCAGGTTGTCGATGGAGCTCCGTACGAGCCGCTTGTTATCAACGACCTTGGGTCGACACACGCATTTGAGTTGCGCGTGGTCATATGGGATGTCACAGACATTTCTGTCTTCAAGGGCGCTTCAGGTGAAACACAGGCAAACGTGTCATTGGAACAATAGTTACTGTCTGTGGGGAAGAGAACGTCATCCACGTGCCTCTGGACTTGTGTGTCAGCGTGACTTTTTGCGCATAAATACATATATATATATATATGTAAAGATGTATAACGTTGGCGATCTTCTTTCGTTGATTGTAACTGTATGTCGTCGTTCTCTCTTTAGACAGAATTGCACAGCCTGTGTGTCAGTCTCCTTTTAGGTCAACCTTGCTGTTGCATATAGGGAAGCGCCATATCTGTCTCTAGTTGCATTTTTATTAATACGGGCATTCTTCCTACTACTAAGATTAATACGATCACACTTGCTAGCAGCATCGCGACAGCTGCGGGGGCTTTTTCGTGCCAACTTCTTTTTCGTGTCCCCGCGTTCACTGTCTCGTTTTGTTGCTTGCTAGGCGAGCGCAATGATTTAAAAGTTCGGATGGAGCTGTTTTTGACCGGAATCGATCTCCAAGATACTTACGAAGTTTACTACACAGATGTGCACCTCTTCGCCAAGACTACAGCGACATATAATTGGCGCATCGTTAAAAAAGTCAATCTCCCTGTGGCCGCATTGAGCTTGAAGGTAAGGAAAATGGATCTCGTAAGAATACCACGTTTATGTCGACCCTCTTGCACTGCCCTGGTTGAACATCTCCGGGAACGAGTCGAAGGAGGCTTGTGTGAGAACTGACGAGTGCATGGTGTACATAGGGCAGTACATGTGAGTCAGGTTTTGTGAGGATTTTTGAGCACACGGTTCTCTGCTCAAGAAACTTTATGGTGTCGGAGATGCATTGTGGAGGAAAAAGGTACACCTTTTACTTTATGGAGGACTTTTCTGGTGAGAGGTCTAGTAGAGGCGTGAGTCAACGTAAGTGAAGGGCAGCGCTGAATTCCATTTCTTCAGGTTCTCATGGCCAGGGAACGCAAAATTGGACTTCGCTGCACAGATTCGCTAACATAGGCACATGCTGAGACATCTTTCGCCCCGGTGTGCTCTTTTACAGACAGCTTATTTGAATGTATAAGAAACGACAGGACGCACGATTCGGTTTTATGAGTGTCGGTTCTAATGCGGACTGTGGACGACCTCTATGGAGATGTCAGCGTGTCACGGAATGAGATGGGAGTTCGCCAGTGGCTCTGCGACCAAGCACAGCGATGTTATATTTATTTTTAGTGCGGCTGCATGGAGACCTCCCGCTTCCTAGAGTGTCCATGCGCAGTTCGCCCTCATCGACAACAATGCGGTTTACGACGAGGACACGCTCTACGCGCCAGAGAGCCTGAGTCTGGATGCTTTGACTTACACGACAGTGACGAAGATTCAAGCAGATGAGGCCCTTCTGGACCCCCTCGACTACACCATCGGGTTCGACGAACCGATGGGCCAGGGCATGTAGGTTCTTGCTGTGTGCCAGAAGTACTGGCGCTGACCCTTAAGTGGCGGTGCAGGATTCGCAAACAACCTGTCGCGTACTTGACTCAGAGTTTCTCTCATGAGCCGATCCTCATCGTTCATTTTGTCCTGCTTCTCTTCACTTTTTTCCAGGGTCGAGATGTGGTGTCAGTCTTACTGGTGCGCACCCTTCGAAGCGATGGGATGTCCTACGGCTGTCACAAGCTGCTGCAACCGCCGAGACATGGACGACGACTTTTTCGGCTCCGCGCCTCAGCCAGCACCGTTCTCGAGCTGGCTCAAGCTCGTCTGTTGTGGACGTTCCGGATACCTGCGTCGTGTCCGCAGGTTAGTTGAAGAATTTCTTGCAGAGCAGTAGTAGCTGTGATACTTCTGAACAGTAGTCCCTCACAGAAAGGACAAGGCTCGATGCAACATGCAGGCTCTCATGATGTGTCTGTGCATTCAAGTATGGAGGAGATGACGGACAGCTTCTCTCACAGCTGAAACCGTAAAGTTAAGTATACACTTTGCTCTTTTTATTCACTGCATACAGGACAACAAACTCGCCAGCTCACCTACACTGCACAGTCGCTCTCATCCCCCAGGATGTGGCGGAGGCTCATCCGGCAGGTCAAGGACGCTCAGCTCCCGATGCGCTGCCAGAGCCAACGGATCGCCCTTCTCCCAATCTCATGTTTACAGTGAGTAATTGATCCTCAAACACACCGGTTCTGAACATAATCCTGCAATTTCAGGAACTACTCTTCAGTTCCAAAGTAAAGTCACCGAGGTGGAACGCGGCTATTGCTTCCCACTTGGGGGGCTGTGAGAATTCACTAAGAGTGCCATTTTCTCTGAGACAACAATGATATGTGCGCAGGAAGTTGTACCTTTGCAGTGAATGAAAGTCACTATCGCCTGCACAAAAGGGGTGACATGAGCGCGCAAACATGCAAGTGTCGAAATACACTTTATTAAAACATGTAGACGCAGCAAGAGGCATGTGCAAGGAGAGAATGTTCGTCTCTCGTTTTCCTGACCCCTGACTGCCATTTGCTGTAAATAATCCACCTGAAAACGTTAACATTATCCGAGTGTCGTCGGACCGAGGTGTCAATATATTTCACGAGAGATAGACGACTGCTGGCTGTCGGGTGCTGCTTTAGCTGTCGCAGCCTTCAACAGGTAAGGTGTTGGCGATATACCCAGGATTCCCGTAGATGGGAACGCCCATCTCTCGCTGTTCTTGTCGTCCATTTGGATACGCGTCGGAAGTTTATTTTTTCCAACAGAGCACTGATCTTTTCTGTGGAGGCTTCCTTTGCAGGATCCAGTGGCCTACCTTAACCTCATCGTAGGCCAGCAGACGTGCGCCCTCATTAAGTAAGGGGGACTGATTGTTTTTGCCTCCCTCCCACATGGCACGGCTTGAGCCGAACGTAATATGCTTCGTTCCACGGTAGAACGAAGTATGCAGTGTGTTGCAGTAATTGAGCGATCTTCAGAGACTGCTCGTGCAAATGTTCCACACCCCTGCAGCGCGATAGCACCGATGTTCATCTGGAGGCGAAACTGGTAGAGAATTAATTTGTGTTGGGGAAAAAAACCTTTACCCTGATCTCAAGCACCAGTTACAATTACTGCAACCGGTGTAATATATGCGTTTTTGAGCTGCCTTCGTTTCCCTGTTGGTTTCCCTTCAGAGCTTCAACTGCTTGCTTCTGTGGAGTTCTCTTTTTGGGTATCATTGCATTTGTTATTGCTGTGATCGTCATCGCGGCGCGCATGCCCTGAACGCTAGGTCACCGCGAATCGTTATCTACTTGCGAATTTGAAGAAAGGTCCACCTCAAACTGTCGTTTGCCAAAACCACGACTGCTTGTTGTCGCTGTTCCGCGAGCGGCGGTTGGCGGCGGACTGCCAACAAACGTTTTCCGGCGCTGCGGTAGCTCCGTTCACAGATGCAGCCTCGTGTTCACTTTTCAGCAGTCGACAAAAGGGTAGAAGTGGTATAGACCATATATTTTCGGACTTCCGTCTGCACCGTCCGCACTCCGCACCTGAGCGGGAGACGAGCTTCAGCAGCTCCTCTCATTACCACTACCCTCATCTTGTTTCTAAGCATGTTCGCTACAACCCACACTGTAACGATGCCCAGACTTCTTTGTCTTGTCGGTGCTTTTATTCCCACATTTATTGAACCGAGAAATAGGACATTTTTTTTCGTCTGTCGCTCGCTACCTGACACGACGTGACTCGTTTCAAGATTCAAATCGAGAACAACGGTCGACAACTAGAATCCTTGACAAATCCCGGCGGACCCTCTGCACGAGAACGACAGATTACAATTCCTTTCAATCTACATCCGGCACCAATAACCCCACGTTCTCCGAATCCTTTCTAGTTTATAGTTTCGGATTACGTACAGGAACATGTGTGGTAGTCGCCTGCTGTCTCAAAGCGCGCTATCGTAACGGAAAAGCGTGGCACGGCTCCAGCATCAACCGAACTATTCGACGGCGTTTTTTCAGATTCGCCATTTGCCTAGGTGACAGAATGCGGTTTTACAGATTGCAGTGTCGAGTGGAAGAAAGATTGCTGGCATAGTGGCATAGTGGAATCCTACGGTACTCCTGTGTACGGGCTTAAGCCCCTGCCTTATGGCAAACACAACGGCACGAGTTGATCTTAGGGGTGGAGCATGGGTGTCTACTTCCTGTAGCGCCTCAGGGGGCAGTAGTCCGAGTTGTGCCCGAGTTGTTGTCAATGGTGGGGATGTGGTAGTGCACAGTAACAATTTTTCGAAGACGTCGAAGACATGAAATAAAAAGCGAGCTGGAAGGCCAGTTCAAGACTTGGAAAAGACAGAAGTCGTGCCACACAAGTGGCATCGAATTGTATACGTGTATGTGTCTATATAAAACGCTGGAGTCGCACTCGCCGTAGATAAAATCTTCTGACAGCCTCTCTGTCTCGCGCCGACTCGGTGCTTGCGAATATGTATGCCAGCACGCGTAGATATACCAGTACATTACATAATTATACACAAGATCTCGTCGACCGTGTATATGCTTTCCATTGCTTCTCTACGACTGTGTCAGTAGCACATGCCACTTGGGTGCTGAGCATATTAGTTACGGACAAGATCTAAGAAGGAACGACGGCCGCACAGTGTGCAGTCCCGAAGTGGAGCGACCTCCACAAGGTCCTCGCTGTCGGCGCATGCGCCGCATGCAAGAAAAGACAAAATCGAAGGCATAGTCCGTCAATGCAGTAGGAAAAGGAATGGAAAATGGAGCAGCCTGTCTCGACCATTGCTTTTATGGCTCCAGTGTGTTCGTTGGTGACGAAAGAAAGATCTTAAAAGCGGAACAAAGCGGCTGACGGTTTGAGTCGCAGTGACTCGACCACGCGCCATCGACCGCAAGCCGCGCGCCGACGCCATACCAGCAGATGCACCGTCACTTGGCGTTTTCTCTTTTCTACCCTGGAAGCTTCAGCCCCGATATTCCTTTCTTTTTCCACCATTTATCTCCTGTTTTGCGGAGGCCTTCCTTCTCCATATCGGCGTTGCCTCTGTCGGACACCAGCGGAGGCCTGCATGCAGCCGATCTCTGCAGCTGCAAGGTGCATGCGGTATCTCCGAATTCGCAATCTTTCTGCTGGACCCTCACGATTTCCAAAGACCAGGCTGCATCTCTTCTCCAACGGGTTTGTTGAGCTGAGTAGCACACGTTCCTCGCTCCTTTGATCGCTCCTCTGGCTGCCCCATACGATTCCCTCTCGCTACCCGTCCTCCCTTTTTTCTTTCTTCCGAGGGTATCCGGTCCTAGCCGTCGCGTCCGTCCTTCCGGGTCTCGGCGTCCTCTTCTCGTTTTCCCTGGGTGCCGAACTCCCGAGTTTTTGTCTGCTTTTTTCGCTCGCAGTGCGAGATGGCGACTCCGTGCCTCGGTTGCTCCTCGCGCCTGCAGGGTTACCGTCTCGCTCTCCGGTCTCTGCCTCTCCGTCACTTGGGTGCTTCTCATCTTCAGAATGGGTCTTCTCGTTGCTTTGAAAGAACCCCAACAATTCCACATTTTCCTTCACCTTCCTCGGCGCAGGGAAGGCCAAGCGGAACAGAGAACATCCGTTCACTGAGAGGCAGAGGTTCCTCGCCCGTGGAGACTGCTGGCCACACGCCTGTGCGACGTGCTGGAGAGGATGAAACGAATCTCGAGTTGACGCAGTTCGTTTCGTCTGTTTCCGATGTGGGAGAGAGACTCCCTCGAGCTCCTCTCGCTTTCCAGGGAACGGAGAGGTGCGAAAACGGGGTTTTCGGACAGCCTGTCGTTGGAGGAGGTCCCGGGATTTATTGCATGCAGAAGCGATCGGTTGTGTCCCTCATGCAGATGCTGTCGCGAAGGAAAAAGAAAAAAGGTGTTGCTCAGCCTCGAAAGAAAGTTCAATACATCTCCACCCCCGATCCTCTCGCTCAGTCCGAAAAATCAAGAGACAGACGAGACTTCCTGCATGCCTCATCTTCTCCTTCTTCCCTGTCGTCTCCTGTCTCCCCCCACGAAGAAACCGGAGACCCGTTCATTCTTAATGACATCCACGAGCGCGAGTTTGCCTTCCGAGAAGACGTCGGTTCTTCGCCGGACTCTCACACTTCTTTAGGCGTTACTCAGGCCGATGAATTCTTTCCTGGGGTGCACATAAGAAGAACACTGGTCCCTGCGCGAGACAGAGACGCCCTTGGGAGAGAAGGAGCCCTTCATGAAGATGCAGCGAAACGAGGAAGAGACGCAGAGACAGGAGTCATACAGTCGACCTCGACGACGGCACACAGGCAGCTCAGGCAACTCGCTCAGATGCGGAGTATCAAACACCTAGGTAAAAAAAATAGACTGTCCGTATCTCATAAGTACATTGTCCTCTGCTATTGCCTTCGGTGGTCCAGGCTTTCTGCTTCTCAGCAAAGTGTACAGGTGCGCGTGCAGCGCTCTGATGGGTTTCCTGTAGCACGGGAAATGGAAAGGACAGTCCTTCATTTTCATAAACGTGAATTGACTTGTGAGCTGTCTAAGTTCGCCCCCCGTCTGCTGCGTTGCTTTTCGTAATCCATTCCTTGTCTTCCATATGCTTTCTGCGCCTCTGCGACGCTCACAACGCCCTTTTTTCGAGACTTCGTTTGCTTCCGTTTCTCTGTCACTTTGCTCCGGCGTTCGTCAGCTTCCTACCTTCTTCAGTTCTCTCAGACTATTCCGGCTGCGAACAGTGCAGAGGCGTACGTGCAAGTCCTCAGCCGTCTCGAGAGAGGTAAGGCTCGTCTTGTTGCTGCTTCTAAGTAGCAGTCTGTGCCTGCCCGGTTTTCGCCTCTCTCTCTTTCGAGGACTTTGTCGCAACGCTCTCTCAACGACTTCTTCGTGGAGGGGAAGACGTGTTTCTCTGCCTTTGCGTGTGCACGTCTTGGCGCCCTCTGTGCTCAGCCGACACATGCGTGCGTCGTAGGTTTTTTGCCGCTCCTGGACACCCCCGTTCGTCTCTATGTCTTCGAAAACGTTTGCTTCCCGTGCGCCACCCTCTTTTTCGGCCATTTCAGTGCACGAGGAGAGTAGTACACACGGGTAAAGACGTGAGGTAGTTCCATCAAGCTTCAGGTTCCCTGTAAGAAGGTGAATCCGGTTGAGTGTGATAAACATTTTGATCGTCAAACGCATTGCCATACGAGGATGAAGCAAGCACAAATTTAAGTGGGGTGTGTCCATCACTGCTACTCCTCACCAGTCAGATTCGTGCATGCAACCGCATGCACGTTCAAGACCCGTAGGTCCGTTACCTGTCTGGTTTTGTTTCAACCAAAGGAGGTCACAAAGGTTTTCAACGAAGCCAAAACAGCATGAGAATATCCTGGCAGTCTCAGTGGTGAGCGTTCGAACTACGACATGGGTCCTACTCTGGGCGGACCTGATGGACAAAGTTCTTGCAAGATTTTGAATTTCTGAGCCATCGAAACATAACTGATATACGTATCGTTCAGTGGTCTACGAAAACGTTCGGTTTCGAAATATTTTACCTTCAATGATACACATTTCCGTACATCTTTGAACAGGGAATGTGCGCGGCCCTGGGCTTCCTCGTCTCTTTCCCTCGTTGCAGATGCAGGCCTCATGGACTGCGAAGCGATTCGCCGAGCAGCGACGGCGATCGCGAACTTTCGCAGGGGCCGAAACTCGCCGCTTGCATCGAAAACACCAAGGCGCCTTCGCCCGTACGACAGCCAGAGAGGACGCTCGTCGCCACGAGAAACAACGAAGAGACGAAAGAAACAAGAAGCTGCGGAGTGGCGGGGCTTGCTGGCGGGCGGCCAGAGACAGGCCAGTATCTTTGCAGGCGATTTGGAGCCCGAGGTAGAGACCAACGAGGCGGTTCGAGTCGCCGAAGACCGCACGGTCGAGGCCCTCATGAAGCAGGCAGGCGAGCAGGTGAGCCCGGGATCAGGCGCGGAGATACTGCCAGCTGGCGAGCAAAAGGAACGAGATGATTGCTACGGTTGACGCTGTACACAAGGGAAACGCGGTCGCGGTTTCGAGTTCGCGTGTCTTGTGACTTTGGCTTGTGGCTTGCCGCCTCAGCTTCTCGATACGACTCCCCTTCGCACTGCCTGTCGCCTCCTCGCTCTCTTCGCCGTTTACTTCCGCCTCTTCTACCTGCCATTCTACGCCGGCTTCTCTCTCAAGTTCTGTCAGCAGCATCTGCGAGCGTCCGGCCAGGAACTGGCAGATGTCGCTCACGCGTTCGCCTTGCTCCACCTCAAAGACGGGCACCTTTTTGGTCAGGACCTCGAAAAGCTGAAACCCTGTCACACGCAGAGAAGTGGAAACCTGCACAAATTCATAAAACGCATTTCGACTTGCAGAGACAGAGACTGGGGGGACCGGCACGCAGACGGGAGCAAGCCTTCACTGGAAGACCGGATATACTCGTACATATGCATGTGCGCTGGCTGGTCGCAGTGACTGATGTTTTTCATTCTCCATGTAGGCACTGCCAGATCCGCGCATGTAAGCATGTATTACCGAAGACCTTGACGACTCGGGCGACATATATTCATATGCGTGACTGCACGCAGACTGACAGGGTTGTACGCACACAAGCGGGACGAGAAAATGGGGTAACAGAGCTGCGCGTATATAAATATATACAAAGATATACATATATGTGCACATGTATATCGACATGCACGCGTTGACGGAGGGCGATTTCTAACTGGACACCCTGCTTCTGGGGCAGCATCGATGCTGCAGGTTTTAAAGACATGTGACACGTTTTCATGTTTCGTTCTCCGTCTGTCTCAGAAAGTGTAGCAACAGCCTCGGCTTCAATTCTCTCCACGTTTTCGCACACGCACCTCAGTCGACTGCTTCTCTCCTTCGCCCTTGTCGGGCTCTCGTGCGAGTCTCTCTTCGTTGACGCAGCGCCCCATATTGCCCGCATGTCAGCGCGTAAGTGTATGGAGTTCAAGGAAGAGGTCACCTGAGGCATTCAAGACAGGCCAACCACCGCTGGTATATCAATGCAAAGTCATAGTTTGCATCTATGCAGAGAC
The DNA here is from genome assembly GCA_000447165.1 of Hammondia hammondi. NCBI lineage: Eukaryota > Apicomplexa > Conoidasida > Eucoccidiorida > Sarcocystidae > Hammondia > Hammondia hammondi. The sequence goes on from AVCM01004633.1 coordinate 19,800, forward strand.
GTCATCAAATAGGCCCTTCCCCATGTACGGCGTCTGTGCCTGGTTGTAGACCCGCATACTTATTCCCACGTATCACTGTACGTATGTGCATGTATATCTCGTGCAACACATATATGTATATATGTATACCTGTGCACCTTCAGATATATATGTATATATACATATATTTGCCTAAACGCATGTGTATATGCCTGCATTGTATCTTCGTGTATATATATATATATATATATCAATTTACCTAGACAGGCGGGAACATAGACTAAAATTGTCCTTCGACTTTTTTTCAGACTTTTGTGTCTTCCCCTTGCTCTGTGTGCATCATGGTTTGCCTCCGTCCAGAAAAGAGACGAAGTCTTCTTGTTTCTTCTTTCTTCAGGCTTCTCTCCCGAAGAAGTGGGTCACCTCGCGTTTGCTCATGCCAGGTTTCGCCTGTGCACCCCGCAGCTTCAAAGTCTCTTGACTGCGCGTGTGCCGGACATTCTTCCGTACCTCTCTTCTCCCCAACTGGCTGAGTTGGTGATTTCTATGAGACAGTTGAGAGTTCCTCTTTCTCTGGATGCCCAGGTAAGCAAATTCGCCCGCGGGCGAGCGAGCCTCTATTGCCTGGGAAGCCT
>AVCM01004806.1:0-14534 GCA_000447165.1 Hammondia hammondi
CAAGGAGTGTTTGCCCGGAGGGGTAGAAGCACTGCCTCCTCGCGTTTTCTTCGTGCATTTCCAGCAGAGATCAGGGCGAACAAGGCACCGCACTCCACAAGCAGATTCGTGTTGCATGCGCAAGGGCAGGTGTTCCTATCAGTGTGTGCTCATGTAGACAGGCAGCTTGTGGTCGAAAAACAAACATCGGGGAAGCCCCGGGGAGGGGGGGGGCTAATCGCCAAGAAAGGTGACTGAGCGAAGACTCCAGCATTAGTGTATGCTTTAGCCAATTTTGAAAAAGGACGGAGGGGGCACCGGCTCTCTGCAGAACCCAGTTCACGAGTTGCCGCTGACGGGTGTGCACTGTCGTTCCCGAAGGAAAGGAAGAGGCTGCACTGGCACAAGCACTGTGTATAAAATAGGAAAAACTACAAAGCCGTGTACACAGAGGAACTCGCCTCACCGGAGTGACCTCGAACTGAGGTTTGACGAGGAGAATGAGAAGTCCTTCGGGTCTGACAAATGTCCAGACTCTCTCCACGACTGGAAACAACACAGAGGACACATCCCAGAGCGGCGCATGCACACGCGAAGGGGCGGTGTGATTGGAAAACCGTGTGCACTGCCGCTCGCATCGACAGGTCTCTGTTGTTCTGTAGAGTCACGGAACAGGATTCGTTTATATGCAGAGACTCGTGTCGTCCACAGCGGTAGAAGTTCGTAATGCACAAATGCAAGGAGCACTTTGACAGGGAGAAGGATCTGACTCGCAACTTGAGTCACAACAGAGGCCGTCGGGGGGAGACCGAATTCCACACACTTCACGCACTTTTTTGATTCAAAAGAAGGGCCGGCCACCCAGAGCTCGAGTCGACAGCAACGCGGTGTGACACCGAAGACTGGCGGCCAGCCGGTTCACTGCAGTTGCTGAAGAAACGGGGATTCGGCTTATAGTCGGGCGAGTGTCAAACGCATTCGTTCGCGAATGGGTGCGACCCGCTCTGTTTGTCATCCAAACGCATGCGAGTTCTTCTCCGGCCAATGCGTGTCGAGTCATTGCCACAACGAGGCACTCTTTGGAGAAGCCCGCGCAGCAGAAACGCAAAGAGGAGCGGAAAGAACAAAGAGCGAATCCAGCGCGAGGGCACACGAGGCAAGAAAGGAAAGATGCACGAGACGAAGACTGCGGTGGGGAAAAGTAGACGCGGTTGGCAAGTGCGAGAAGAATGAGAGGCGTCTGAGGGAGTAGGTCACTCGAAATGGAAAAGACGAGGGAAGAATACAGAGGGAGAGACGATCGAGAGTCTGCTAGTGTCTACCGTCAAAACACGACGAAACGGTGGAAACTCCTACTGAGGAGGAACCGGCAGAAATCCCTTTTTCCAGCGACCTCAAAGCGAGGGAACTCGGACGCAAGTCTGCGTGCAGGAAAACGGCTCTACCTTTTTTCAGCGAAATGAAAGAAAGATCGACAAGAACGCAGTCGAATTCTTCCTGCCCAACATCCGCGGCGGTGAGATACCTGAAATTCACACATCTGCAGCCAAAAACGTGTTTTCTCCTTTCCAGGGAAGTGCTTTGACAGTAGATAATGTTCAGTCGCCTTGTTGCAACATTCGTTTCATGCGGATATTAGAGTGGGTCCTGCAGTCAAAAAAGTTCATCCAGCTCTTTATAAAAACCGCAGGAATCCGCAAAGTGTAGTTACGAAAGACAAGGGCCCTGACACCTGCCCAATTCTCGTGAGAAGTAAAGATGAACAATCGCTTGCTGCATACTCCTCATTTACAGAAACTGCACATGTTTACTGAGATAAAACAATTACGACACGCGTTGTCACGTTCACGTCTCCTACATGAAACCAGGCAGGCGCAGTTGTACAGACGTCAAATATACAATTCGAAGTGTTGACGCCGTCGCTGGCTCTGCGCTTCCACCTTTTTTTCCTCACCGCGACCTTCACAACTGCATGCAAGAGTGCAGGTACCAGTCCCGATAAGCCGACATGCACTTTTTACGAGGAACGGAAGTAGACTCGGCGTCACAGCAGAAACCGATTTTTAGAATGAACAGGAAGGACGGGATTCGATCCTCGATTTGACTTCAGTTCTGACCAAACCAGTAACTTGGATAAGAGAGAATCCCGCTCAACCGTGCGGTTAAAAACGATAAAGAAATACAGAAAAACGCGTTTTCACCGAAGCTGTACGTGAGGTCAAACAATCTATAGATAGGCGAATAACTAACCACAGGAGAAGAAGGGTTTATTGAGCACTGTACAGATAACAGGAGGAACACCACCACGGAGACAACTCCTTCATTGGACTGTATTTCTCGTGAAATGTCGCGGAGGCCTCAGCGATCAAGTGTACATGGAAGGCACCTTCGCTCTCACTTCCCTTCCTAAACTGAAGGAGTCACGACAGAGCGACCTGAGAAACGGATTGCATGCAATGCTCTCCAGTCCCCAGGCTCTCCCCGCAACGCTTCAGCGAGAGGGCCGAGGCTTCGCCACCAGACTTTCCATCATCGGCAACTCAAAACGAAGAATGGAAGTAAACGTTTTCTGCAAGGACGCGAAGAACCGGGGACCAGACTCTGGACGACACGTTTCGTGAAACGTCTTCAAAACGCCAAGAATCGCTGGGGTTTCAACTCCTGAAATTTACTGATCGCAAGACGCTTCACGCCCGGGTGCCCCTCTGACACGCAGGACAGGAACTGAGGCGGAAATCATGGAGACGGGCATGTTTCATGAAAAAGCGCGAAACCGCATGCAACTGTAACAAGACGAGACATGCAAGAGTACTTCCACACATAGAAGACGCAAGTGTCCAGTGCACAGCTTTCTGAGACAGGAAGCCACCGGGTCGTGCAGAGACTCTCGACAAAACGAAATCCGCAAGTACAGGAATTTATGAATGCGTTTTCGAGTCTATCCGAAGATCCTCTAACTTGTGGCTCCTTCAAGAAAATCACAAGAGCGTCCACAAGCTTTTATGACATGTGATGAGTTCACGTAGTCACCAAGAGCGGTCGCGCAAGTGAGCTGAAGAACTCCAGTACAGTTGTCTTTTCTTTGCTAGTGATTGAGGATTTCCAGCGACGTCTTACGACTGACGCGTTTCAAAAGCTGGAGTAAAAGTGTCGAAGGAAAGATGCAACAAAGGCTTGCAAAGTAGAACCTGCCCTCGAACTCTAAAAGGATGGGCAGCGCACCCCCCAGCCGCTCACGCGTTGGAGTTGCCAACTGTAAACTGTCGAGCACGTTCTCGCCGCAAGACAAAAACACTGTTACCGCTTGTGTGTGTTGCGAGAGAAACATGGAGAGTTGTTTAGTCAAACCCGCGGAACACAGAGAGCACGAAGGGGCGCTCTCCTCACCCTTTTTTTATAGAAAACGAACCCGATGTCCGTCCAGCATCGTCCTCAGGTTGACAAGCAGAGCTCAAAGACGCCGGCGATGCAGCGAGAGTGGTTCTTCCTCCATTCGCAAAAACAACTGAGGCTACTGAAGACACCTGGAGATCTGTGTCCGCGCGTGTCTCTCTTTGGGCGAGTCTAGCATCTACAGAAAAAGTACGATTGCGGCTTCGCTCGAATGGCGCCTCAAGTTGTCTGACCGGTGGTGTGTTTTCTTTCATCAACCGTTCTCGGAGCCCCTACTCCCACGCGAGGAGGATCAATGCCACCGTCTGCGGGTCGTCCACTTCGCGGCAGAGTAGTTGAAAGTCCTTTCTGCTCCTCAGAGGCGAATCACCACCTCCCGTTGACAAGACGGACGATGTACAACCTTGTTCACAAACGTCTGGGGTCTGTTGAGCCTTACCGCGCATTAATGCCTTCCCTAACCACCACGCGTGGATCGGAGCGAAGCGTTGCATGCAGTTCGCCTTTCCCTACGTCGACACAAACGACTTTGTGGACACCCCTGAACAGAAGTTGGAGAAACAGAGAACGAAACAGCTTTGGCCGTCCCGTGAAAAGTGTCTTCTCACAAGCGTTCAAGCAAGCGGCGGCATGGTCTTCTGCATGTGAATCAAAGGGACCATAGACACGAAAAGAGAAGCAGCTGACTGTGAAGTCTTCGACTCTACGCCCCTTATAAGCGCCTCTTTCCCGACCACAATCCGAGAGCGTCTAGCGGCAGAGTCAGAGAAGAACGTGTAAGGTGCCTCACACAGAAAGGGGAACGTTCGTTCGACTCCGGTAGAGGAGGCGCCGGAGTCTAGGGGCGGTTTGATCGAGAAAGTGGAACGCGTTTGAAAAAGATCTCGCAGAGTAAATGTTAAGATCAGAAACAACTGTGAACAAAAGCGCGCGTGAAACGGACGCGGATCTCGAGTTGGGGGGTTTAGACAATGCGAGAAAACTGCGTGAGTCTTCTCAGGTTAAACAGGAGCACGGCTTGAGTGTGAGAGCAGCAACTTGAACAAGGACTCTTCTACGCATCTGAATAACGTTTGTGGAAATAAATTTTGGAAGTTAATCGAGTCGGAAACGTGGACACGGAAACCTCGAAAGGGGGGGCACGGGAAACGGGCGAATTTGACATCTCAGCCACTGTTCTTGTTTTATTCGAATCTTGAATCGGACTGGAAAAACCGACGGTGAATTCTACAGATCCGCAGTCTGCGTCAATTGACAACTCGGACACCAAAACACGAAAAAGATTGACTTCTGTGATTTTGAAAAAAAGCGAATTTTCGAAAATGAAAAAACTCACCGTTGCAGGCAGCAGTCTGTGAAGCCGCCGGTCGACGATCCAACATCGAGAACTGTTTTTCCCTTGAGAGAGAAGATCCCCGGCGCTGACTTTTCGCGTTTCTCTTCTTCGAAGTTCTGCACATTTACTTGCAAAGCCGTGTTGTCTCGGCAACCTTGTTCCTTTTCACATTCGCTGCTTTCCTCCCGCTGCTGCGCAGCTGGGAGGTCTAGGTCCAGTCCTCGTTCAGAGAGCACATCGAGAGGTTCTGTCCTCTCTTCTTCTCGTTTGTCTGCAGTTTTTCGTTCGGTCTCAGTCTCCGAATTGTCACCTTTTGCCGCTGTCGGTTTCCACCTCGTGTTCGCCTCTCTCTGCGTCTGCTTTGCTTCTACATGTGCTGGAGATCTCTTCACGACCCCGGAGATTCTAGCGCGGTCAGGCGTCTTTGGAGCACGCGAGCAAGGAGAGACCGGCTCCGACAGGCATGCACGCGACGGAGAAGAAGATGTTGGAAATGCAGAAGAGGAAGAAGTAGGAACCGAAGAAGAAAACTGGTAGGTTTTTTTTTCTCTAGAGAAAGAGGAGAGACTGGCAAGGAAAGCTTCAAGTTTTTCTCCAGCTCGATTGACGAAACGAGGTTGCGGGTGAAGCAGCACGGACGGCGTGTCCGCTCCATCTAATCGGAGAGCCTCTCCGGCTTTCGTGAGAATTCGGTAGCGTCCTGAAAACGGCATTGTACAACGCACAACTGTTCAACAGCGAAGGGGGGAGAAAAAGGAGGAAGAAAAGGCGATGCAAAGCCTAAAAAAGAGGTGTCGCGGGAAGCACAACTTGACACCCGTGTGGTGTGGTGCACCGAAAAGCGAGGAATCTGGCGCAAAAACAGAGGGACACTCCTTTCGCAGAGAAGCGGCGTTCGCAGAAGCAAAAGTGACGGCGAGGGCGGCGGGCCATGAACTTTTTGAGAGTTCAGAAATGCATTCACTGGTAAGGTTCTCACTTTCCCGCCTCTTCACATTATTAGGTCTTTCTGAGGATCGACCGCCCTCGTTTCTACCTGTTCGGTGCATCAAGCATATAAAAGCATACAGCGTGCATCTGAGACACCAACATGTCCGGTTTCTCTCTCTCTCCACGTCTTGGTGACTTCTTCGTGTGGACAATGAAAGACACTCTGCGGCAACTAACTCTCTGTGCAAACACCTCAGTCATAAAGAGAAACCCTGCTCGTACCACTGGAGATCACGCGATGCCAGGCGTTGAGTCGGTCTTGGTGAGAAACGAACGTGACGTGTTCTTTCGACGAGTGGCTCAGGATCGAAATCGCACTCTGCAGTTCATCTGCTTCCTCTCGAGAGTGGACGAGAGACGCTGAGGTTTGCTCTTCCTTGCACACGCGAGTCGCGTCCGCTTCAATGGAGTTTCCTTCAGCAGTGGATTTCTTGGTGTCTCTGTTCTTTCGCGCTTTTCCGCGCACAGAGACAGCGACACGTCCGAGTAGAATAAGTGAGGCCGCTTGGCTTTTCGTGTCGGCAAGGCCTCGCTGGATCAGCAGGTCGTCTGCTCGGATTCTCTTGGAAATGGCGGAGTTGTTGACGCCTGGAGGAGTCCGAGGAGCCGAATAGCAGCAGCAGTGTCTTCTCCGATGTTCTTCGCTGGCGAATGGCGGAGAAAACGCGAACAAAAAGGCACCGTGAACCCGGCGCCTGGCGTGTTGGCCCGCCTCTACGCGTCCCGCGCTCGGTTTGCCTCTTGCGAACTGAGGCGGGGCCACGGGGACGAGTAGAAACGAAGGGCAGAGTGCACACGTAGATGAAGGCAGAGGCGCAGGTGTCGGGATTTTAGTGGAGACTGAGAACGGGCTAAGTGAGGCGCAATTCATCGAAGACTTCGACGTGGAATGACAGGCAGAACAACACCTTGACAGTGAGAGCGGGTGGATGGTCATGTCCATCGGACGGCGGAACTGCAAGTTAGAGGCACCGACAGCGGGCAATCTACAAGTAATACAGAAGAGAAAAGCAACGAAGAATAAGAAGAAAGAAACGTAAAGACTCTTGGAAGGCAAAAGAAATGATCTGGTCGACACGCCGCCGCCCATCGCGCCGCTCGCGGCAGTCGCTGCTGTGGCACACGCCACCCAGCATGAGACCCAAACACGGGCAAAAAAGGGATTCAAGAAAAACAAAAAGCATTAAAGGGGCAAGAAACAGAACCGCCTTCACCACACGATGAAGACAGAAATGATCTGGAGCTTTTTTGAGCTGATGCGAAGAACGCAGTGACTATCTGTGACATTCGGATTTTTTGTAGTCCAGAAAGTTGACATGCAATAACGGAACTGTAACAGCAGTGTGCATGCGAATGCTGTTGCGTTCTGAAAACTTCGCTTTTGCTGCCATGTCTCCTGCTGAAGAGCACACCGTTTTCCCGCCGGCCATGCTGCACAGACGAGGCGAAGTTGACCTTTTCTCTGCTAATTACGCCGGAAGGAACAGAGTGTGTGTGTGGGCGCTTCCTGGTCGAATTGTGTCGGCACTATGGACGAAGGCTGATGTTGATCGTGGTCAGAATCACACAGATCCTTAGGCTTTGTTTAGCGAAAACCATGTGAACACACCAGCCACGCACACCAGTTGCTCCTCTGATAGTGGAGGCATGTGTACCAAAAAAAGAGGTTGCAGGCGTGGAGCTACACCAGCGCAGTTTCTTGCAACAGTCCACTAGGTACGTAATCCTTTCCCTTTTCTATGAGACATAGTAGAACCATGTAAAAGACTGCGAGTAGTTAGAATCCACGAAAAGCGGTCAAGCAAGCCCAAATGGCGACAAAGAATTTGAGTCTGCAGCCACACTTGGTGACAGCCAGGTCACGGTGCCGCGGTTGCCGTTGGACAGATCCACACACGCACCGAGGCACTTCCTTCAGAAAGTCAGCAGCTGTGTATCTCCCAAGGGATCCATGCTTCGTTCTTATGAGGATGGAAAGAGTAGAAGGAGGAAACAGTAATATATAAAACGGCACACAGCTGGAAGTAGGAATGACCTGGGATTTGGAATGATTGCTATACTCCGTTACAGGGCTACATCGGTGGCCATCGTGTAGGTCAGTCGGTAAACAATCGAGTAATTGTCTTTGTTTCTTCACACCTCCATGTTTCCTCGCTAGGTGCAGGTTGTGTAAATGTGTAAGACTCACTGGCAGAACCACGAACAATGTATATGCGATGACACTGGCAGTCAGCACCGGCAGTGCTCGTCTCAAATCAAAAATAAACACGCGACATGCGGTGCTAACGACTTCTTCGGCGAAATGCTTGCGCGCTGCTATGCACTACCATACCGCAAAGTTTATTTTCTTGCCAAGGCTCTTTTGCCAACTGCCTGACTGTCCACCAGAGAGAGCACGAGACGAACGCACGGCAAGAAAAACCAGACACCCTATAGAATCTAGGATACTGAATATGACTAGTCACGACATACAGACGACCGACTTCTTTGTGGTTACTGTACATCCCAATGAACTGCTACAGACAGCTACAAGTGTCGAATTTCAAAATCCTTCGACATTAAGACTATTCCGCATTGGCGCCAGTAGAGTATCGAAAAGGCGCATGTCATAGCAGTTGATCTCGCTCAATGCATTCCTGGTCGCAAAATTGTTTTTGGGTGCATGAAGTCCAAGGTGCCGCGATATGCCACATTGCTCCGCTAGTCCCATGAGACCCAAGTGTCTGTCAACCAGCCCGACACAAAGACTTGCTGCACTTGTAGAAATCGTACACATTTTGCTGACAAGCGTGGTGCTTTTTCGTTGTGTAGTGTCATCCCCAGCTTCGTCGTAACCTACCCTGAGTCACATACTCTTGACAGTGGGAGAGTTAGCGGCAACCGCCGTAGAAATCTGCTTCTACACAACTCTCGTGTAGTCGTAATGAGTTTTGAAAAGTATAGTTGAGTTGACTGAAACAAATTCCTTCCCAGTGTAGAACAGTCATCAGTTTTTTGAAAGCCGATTTATGTCTCGTCCTCACGCCGCCGTACTCGTTTTTTTCTCATCGGCAGTCACGCGTAGATGCCTTTCATGTTAATGCAGAATCGATGCTCCCAGAAAAGTCGTTTTTTCGGTTTCACCAAATATCCCAGCGGTTCATGTTTCCTGACCAATCTCTGTCGGGGCGGTAAAGTGTATGGCATGTGTCTCATGTGTCTGCGAATGAACGTCACCCATATCAGTCAGCATGAGCCCTAGAGATGCACGAGACGTCCCCACTCGACCCTACAACAGCCGTCTGGAAAGTAGCACCTGAGTGTGTACAGCTCTTAAATTTAGGAACTCCAAGTGAAGTCAGCAGGCGTCGAATTCCGCGTGACTTTCTCACAGTGGTGCGCTGTTCACTCAAGAAGCCTGCTCCGTTCTCGTCCTTCCCTTCTGTTTGAAGCGACAATCCGCAGCTTCGAGCAATTTCATCTGTCAGTCGCGTGAAACTGCCGTCATCGGCTGTAGTCTTTTCCCGGGAAACGACGACGTGAACTGAAAACTGCTTCTGTATGTACACCCGAACCCAAGCTGTGGCTGAGCGTTCGCCAAATGTCGAATGCTGATAATCGCTTCGCGCACGATGGTCATTCGACCAACTTTCTCGAGGTTATCCATTATTTCAAGTTGACGCATATGGACGACCTTCTCTTTGTGCCACAGGGCGATACGGATACTGCTGTACTCGACGACGACAACGCACGATTATCTGGAGCCTGCGTCTCGAACTGGTTCGCACCGGTCGACGATGCCCAGGAGGAAACGACGACCGTTCCGGATTCCGTGCGTTGCGCAGGAGGCGACGAAGATGCCTCAGAAACGGACAAGTCCACTTGCTGTGAAGACGCAGTTGTCAGTCGAGGAGCGAGCAGCCCCAAGAAGCGATCGTGCTTTGTGACGCACCCAAACGAGGCGCACTTCTCTATGCCCAGTCTGCAAGTACGTTACTGATGGATCATCTGGAGGAACTGGTAGCAATGAGTGCTGCGAGACTATCGCTTTGGCAGCCGGTAGTGGCTACTTTACGACGCTTGACTGCACCATTGTATGTTGTCCCTCTGTTTCAGGACCTTCCGTCACGGTCTGTCTCAGGAATACTTCAATGGTACCGAGCAGCCTCCAAAGAACTTACGGCACTGCATAAGCTTGCGGAGGAGGGAGAAAAAAAGTCATGTGACACAAGAGACTCCTGTCGGGAGCCACCAGAAAACGTCTCAGCGTTGCCCAGCCAAAGAGCCCTTGTCGCTCACCAGCGACAACTTCTTATTGATCTCGCCTCGAGTACGGCAGTTGTATTTCAAACTAAATAGAAGAGCGGATTGAAGCAAACATGTCGGACCGCTCTCTTTGTTGTTGTTTTGGGCTGTTGATCGATAAGTACACTATCTCCGAGTAATTATCTGACGTCTCCCAGTGACCGTCTCCATGAATTGTCGCTGTCCAAATAATACACTGCTTCTCAATTGGAGTGCTAAGTCCTAAGTCCGGCTGTTCGCCGCTCTTTCCCTCCTGTTGCTTCGCGGCCTCAGCCTTTGGCGCTGTGCTTTTGTTTGGAAAGATCTGCGCATGACAGCTGCTGAAGCACTCCTCCAATCCTTTGTTTATTTTAGACACGATCCGAAATCATGGTACGGCCTTAGAAGCGAGTGAGCGCACTGGTGGAACGGCTGCATTTCGCGCCGGCAACGTCGAATTGCCGTGTTCTTTCATGCACATGGTTACAGCGATCTCGCTTTTCAAACAGCGTCTCCGCCCACTCGTTACAACAACACTTTCCCCCCGACTTTCGATGGCATGCTACTGTGGCTCGGGAATGTTATTTCAGTATCCGTAGGCTCGCGGCTTCCGGCCACAACAAGGAGCAGCTGGACTCGTGAATGTGTTTCCTCACTGCCTGTTGCACATTGACCACAGGCAGAACAGAACGGCAGCCAGATGAGTTCTTAGTGTATGCCTCCCTTCTATGAGGGCAACGACATACACTGAATAGCAGTGTCAACTACGCAGTATGCACTTTACTGAGTTGGACCTACGAGCTATTTGTACAATACACAAGAAATTACAACGCACGGTTGGAACGGCCGAGGTCGCCCCCTCCTCAGCAGTGAGGTAATGGAACGGTATGAACAGCGATTATCAAATAGACTGAAGTTTCTGCGACAAGCTCATCTGGAAGTCTGACGTACTCGCTGTATTTGGAAGGAGTTTATAGCAAGCTACTGGTTGCACAGCAGTCACATTAGTTCCATGTCTTGGCGAAGTGAACGTGAGCACAACCTAGCTCTGGTCACTCAAAGTGGGCCTAGACGTCGTAGGCTACCGTCCTAAATCGATGTCTGGAGCTTACATACTGGAACACACGCCAAGCAGCGAAAGATTGCAGGTATGAGCTCACTTGGGGACACCATCGGAGGGTTTTCGAAAGTTCAACAGAGACAAATGTTCACTGTGGTCCCGCACTTTGCACATTGTCGTGCTCGAGTACGTGGAAAAGTGAACAGTTTACACGACCCAGACGAGGTCTGCAGACGCCTCGCGCCCCTCGTACAGAGTTGTTTCCTGTGTGACCTCTCGCTCAAGCGTTTTTGCTGCATCGGTTACCACAGCTCAGTTCGCAGAGTCTTTTTAATGCCGGTGTAGTGGAGTCGCGATCCCCGCACAATCCGTGAAAGCATTGCACCCAACTCCGTGCCTCGCGATGGAACGGTGCGAACCACAGAAAACTTGGGTAAATCGCACACCTTACAAAAGTTCAGTAGATGGTGCAGGTACCCCCCGGTGACCAGCTCATGAGTGCGCTCCCTATTGCTGGACAGCCAGCAGCCCTTACGGGACGCTCCAGCCTGCCTGCATCTCTCGCGACTGTCGTGTGTTTGCAACACCCCTCGCCAGCTTTCAAGGGAGCCGCTTCTTAGTGTGTCTTGGAGTTTCTTCCCTTTCTGCTTCAAGTACTGTCCATCCCCCTGCTCATTTGGAGAAACGATGAGCGGACATTACGTGCATCACTTCTCTAGAATGTGTGAACTTGTCCGCGGGAAGTATGACTGGAAATCCCTCCGCACAACTTGCCTAAATTCAGATTTTTGACTTTCACCCCCTGATGCAAGGGGCGTGCTTGGGAGAAACAGTTCATGCGTCGGACACTAATCTGTCCATCACGTGTTTGGTGGACGAGTTGCCGTCTCGAATAGACGAAGAACTACGGGAATTTTGGTCCAAAATACGTCGTCTTGAAACGAAGAGTGCGATGGTGCTTCCACATATTTTTCCCTTACACAGACCAATTATACGAGTTACGCAGATGGAACAAGCCATCACCGGCGAGACCACAAGGGAAAAAATGTGGATACGACTTTAGATGGGAATCATGAAGTCCCTTGCGTAGCCCAGGGGCGGGTTGCCTTGGAGTGATGACATTCAAAGGGGTGGCTGAATCTCCTAAAGGGGGAAAAACGCTGGCTATAGTTAAATGTACATGTAGGACGGGTGCCAGGAAGTCAAAAAACCGCGTCAACTTCACGTCGAACGCTCGCCCTCGGATCCTGTATACAACTCATTGTATGCGTGCAGGACATGTTGATACCATCGGTGGTCACTTCTCTTGCATTTCTGTCCCGCGTTCTGTCCCGCGTGCTACCGATAGACGCGACAGCGCGTTGCGCCTTAAAGCCTTCCATGGCGGCAGCTTAGCAAAGCACAGTTGAATCTCCTTCCGCAAACGCGTGTCGGCAAAGCCGCTGCAGTGGATTTCTACTTCAGCCAATACCGAAGAGGCCGTTCGCACCCATCTGGAATGCGCTGGGCAGGACTGCCTGAGCTCAGGGGAAACTTGACAAGCAGGTATCCTCGTCGACACGCCCGTCAGTTCCAGGGAAGTGAGTGACCTCTGAAGCAGTTCTCCAAAAAACAGACGACGCCCAGACGAAATGACGTCCAGTACGGCTCTCGCGGTGTAAGGCCGCTTCGCGACGATGTCGCGCCTCCTGCGAGGCTTGGCTGCATCTTCGTCCGTCTGCTGGAGTCGCTTGGCGTCATATTTCATACGCTGATTTCTCACGACCGCCTGACCGAACAGAAGATGCGAGAGCACAGCTCCACACATGGTTTCCAAAAAGACTGTAGTACGAGCTAACACACACTGGCAGGAACTCTTCAACTGTCTCAAATCGAGGACTCGGTTGATATGTGCTGTGACACTCGCAGATCGCGGGCAGTAGCGTCTCACTTGACGGCTTGCGCCTTAGTGTTCATAGGCTGGAATGCCCCAAAGTTATCACACACCAATCAAGGAAACTGTAGTTCATGTACAACACAAAGACGAGTCACTTGAAGCTTTCGATGGTTCGCTATCGAGGATGATGCAACAAGATCGCACCACCAGCCACAGCTGATCTGACCCTTCTTCAGATGTTTGCATTTCCTTTGTCCCCAACGAGCCGCCGCTAAGGAGGTTTCCTGGTAGGCAGGTGTGCGAATGCCACGTCGATACAAGCAGACCTCCTGGGTTGCCTGTCATCACGTTCAGGGGTCCACCGACGTTCGACCACCTCGGAAAAAACCATGCCTTTACAAGCATTTCATCCCTTTGCAAAAACCTTGAAATGCTGCGATTGGTGAAAGGTCTGTGAATGCGGAAGTCAACTTTGGAGCTGCTCAGCGTTTGTGTGGGCAACACATGCCCGCTGAAGCAAGTTTATACAGGTGGAACTTGAGTCAGTAGTTCTGACAGGCACTCAAAACAAAACGCGTTTTTAAAACGAAGGAAGTCGAAATCATCGACAGCTGACACCGGATGCTGTTACAAACGTCAGGGAGTTAGAATTTTGCTTCTCGGATGATACACATATGTTGCCCATGCCCAACAAGGCACCGATCCCACAGGCTGAGTTAGTTACGGGCTGCTACCGGCGAGCTAGAAAACGTTTGCGTCACGTGACACGGTAAAGCACTCCCCAGTGTACAGAAAGAGACATGCACACCCCTCACCTACAAAGCCACGTCTTCTGGTCCACAGTTCCCAAAAACTGTCAAACACGAACCTCAACCTACTACTGGAAACTGCACCACTTAATGTCATCGACGCGATGATCACGTAATGACAGCATCGATACTAACCAAGGGCAGCTAGCTCAAATTCTTCGGAGAAACCCCACCGCTTACAGGCAACGGCATACATAAGAACCAGGTCAAACGGATTTTTGGTGTCCACGGCGTCGATACGAGACACTCGTAACTTCGACGACTACTGCAGCTCCGACCGCGAGACTTCCCAAACGGTATATTATGCTAAGAATGCAGCTTTCTGCCCTTGCATATTATCAAGAGCCCGTCAACATACACGATTTTCCCAACGACGGAACGCTGTGGGGGGCTGTCCCCGGTCCTGGTCCGTTGCCCGCTGTCGTTTGAACGATGGACTTGGTTGTATGTAGCGGCGGAGCAGCAATTTCTTTACAGAGGGACTGTTTCCCCGAATGCTACGCCCACCACTGCATTAACGGTTTTACTTTGCCCCTTTATCATCAGACATATGACGGAAAAAAAGCCATACAGCGACCTCAGAAGTACCGGAGTCGAGGTTCACCGGGTAGTGGCGTTGTAGCTCCTCATCGCCACAGAGTGTTAGCGCGTGTCCAGAACAACAAATCTGCCCATATACCCAACTTCTTCACATACATAAACAGAACACGTGACTCATCTCAAAGTTCAGGAAGTCACATCGTGGTTTGTTACCATCAAAATCGTCAACGGTTTTTCTCCGCCGCTTTCCAAGCACGGTCTCACTGCATTTTGGCCAGTCACCGGGCA